>JABJVR010005845.1:0-49842 GCA_025773905.1 Chitala chitala | reverse complement strand
GTGCCCTGTGGTGGGTTGGCGCCCTGCCCTGGGTGTCCCCTGCCCTGTGCCCTATGTGCTTTGGGATGGGCTCCAGGTTTCCACGCGACCCTCACCAGGAATAAGCGGTTAAGATAATGGATGGATGGATGCTCTAGGCCTAGTTTCACTACGGTTGTGTAAAGCAGGTTCACAAGGAGCAGTCCACAACCTACAGGCATGACTCAGTCAACTGCCCATGGCCCAGAGCCCACAGCCTCAGTCCAGACCACACAACCAGAGCCCACAGTCCATAGCACAAAGCCCTGCCCCATAACCCCAGCTCAAAGCCTGCAGCCTTGGCCAATAACCCCAGCCCAGAACCAATCCACAGCATATTCCACAGCTGGTCCAGAGAAAACAGCCCCAGCTCAGAACCCACAGTCCTGGTCCACAGACGACAGTCCCAGCTTAGCCCCGGCCCACAATACATAGTCCACAGCACATAGCCCCAGCCCACAGTGCTCATACACTACCTTGCCTGCTGTATGGCCTCCACCCACTCGTCACACTCGACCTCTTCTTCCGTCCGCAGCTCCAGCGGCTTCTGCCCATCATGGCCGAAGAGGATCAGGAAGTAATGCTTCAGGAGAAGAGCAAGACAGGTGAACAAAGCTGCCAAGGTACCACTAGATAACAACAGACTTGAGTCATATATTTTTACAAGGTGTAGGAAAATGGAAGCAGTACGAAGGACACCTTGTCCGAATTTCACAGTCAGAATTCTGGCACCACAGTGCAAGACAATATTTCATGACTCCGAAAATTTCAAGCTTTATAAACATTTTATAACATTTACATGAAAAACTATAAACAACATATGTAACTAGGCTACATACCCTCCAATGATTCTGTTATCCAATGCATACTCCCAGTGTTTTAGAGATTCAAATACATATTGAAAAAAATATTACATCAGTGACTATTCTATAGTACAAATCCTTCGTTAACCACAATTTAGAAACTTAATACTGTATACATCCCCCCTTTGACAAAATGTACCAGAGAAACCTTGTGTTCCATAACCAGTGTAAATAACAAACCAAAACTAATTCTCAACATTAGAATGCAGCTATATAAACATTACATTACAGCAGCCTTGCATACTGTAACATTGCACCTACGATCAAGCACAATCCATATCCCTTTGTGCAGGATTACGTTTGATATGGCATAGATGTCTCACATCTTCCCTCAATCCCCTATCAGGCCTGTCAGCAGGGTGCCCCCCCCCCTCCAGGTTTAAACCCCCGAAGCTTGATTCACCATCTGTGACACAAACCCGCCAGGGGAGGAACTGGAGGAGAACCTGTAGCCAGTCTTTTTACAGACTGACAGTGGCATTGTGCTGCTGTCAATACAGTAACTATCAAAAGACTCCTACAAAATCAGTCCTACAGGGAAATAAAAAAAAACCACAGAAGACGTGCATCACTTCACATTGATGCCAATGACATGATTCTGCCGAAAGCTCCAGCGTAAATTTGCCGCCTTACAGCATACTAAGATGCACAGAGTTTGCATGGGAAACACCGTAATTAGTATTTAAAAGATTTTTGTGATGCTTAAATATTGGTATATACAACAGTTTACTAATGTAGCATGCCAACAGTTATATTTAAATTCTGTGTATACATTTTTTTCCAGAAGCTCCATTACACATGCTATTGTAAACATTCCTGCCTGTTAGGAATGACACATGCATTATGCAAGTCATGTTTTCAAGTTTAAACCCTTAGCAAACTAAAGGGTGCAAAAATGTGTTAAAACCAATAACATTAGTGACAAAAGCGCACCACTGAAGCCTAGGAAACCTCACGGTGACATTCCTTGATACGCAATGTCTGTTGCTATAAAGCCCAGCTCCATCAGAGCCCTTTCTGACACTGAATCATATTCCCAGTGGGAGATAAGTGACAACATCTTTCATGCAACTCTATTACCCCTCTGTTTTGTCTCCAGCTTGACTGCACTAGTCTCTGACTGTACGTGACACAGGTATAACCAGACAGACTCGATGACGCACTCCTCCCAGAGCAGTGACATGTGGACAGCTGTCACGTGGGCCACTGCGCATCAAGACGAAACTGCTGTGACTATCTGTACCAGAGCTAGGATGCTGGCTCAATCTGCCAGTGTGTGCGGGTGCAGGGAGATCCGTGTGTCTGAGAGAGTCCTTTATGTGGGAGCACGGCTTAAAGAGCGGCTTGTGCAATCCCCACGCCGCAGCGTCGTGCCAGCGAAGGCTTATGTAACATTTCATTAAGCCTCGTTAGTTTAAGCTGGGTGACAACCTTAGAACAGAACCGGTCGCACAAGCAGGCTCAGCCCCCGAGACCTTCAACTCCCCAGTTGACCTAAAGTACAATCAGCAAAGACACAAATACATTTGCAGATAAGAAAAAAATTGAGAATTCCTTTTGTGCTACAGCTTTCTTAGCTCTGAATTGTTTCTATTCTGTAAATGTTCCGATGATTTTTTTTTTTACTAACTGCAGTTTAGATTAGCTTTTACCTTATAGATGTGTTTGATGTGTCAGCTGCAGTTCAGGTTGTGCCCAGACACATTACACAAAGCATAAAGAGATGACCTTCAGGCAGACATCAGTTTCTGTACCCAACTCAAAGATGCAAACGCACAGAGCTAAACAAACCACACATAATTACAGCTAGATTGAAAAGTGCCGGCACCACATTAAAGCATGGAAGATCCCCACCTTCAGGTTAAAGGTGCACACAGAATCCTAAAACCATTTATGCTATAGATGTTTATTTATGTTTAACTGTATATTTATATTGTTACAAGGGTATTCTAACAGAAAACCTCTGACATCTCAGGACCTTCCAAGGTGTTTTCATTAAAGTAAATTTTGGATTACGGCTAACTGTCCAAGACACAAATTGGTCAGGTGGTGATATGCAAACAGGATTGCCCACCCTACACCTTTGGCAGTGGGGTGGTAATTGTCTAAGCTTCACACATTAAGTGCTTGGTCATCTGGACTTCCACATCTGCTTTTATAGCTGTTGCAAAGTCCACTCAGTTGCTCACACCCCCTCTAATTTTCCTAGCTCTCGTGACTGATTTCCTGGCTTTGCATATACGCCGCACTCTGTGAATGTACGAAGGCTTATATTCAAATCAATACATCCAGGGGCAGCGTATTATCACAGCGTACAATGATTATCTGTCAAAGTACGGAGTTTATCGTTTAACCATGTGCACACAAAGACGTGTTCACACACAGCCACAAGAGCCTATTTTTTATTTAAGAATAGCATAAAATTTTATCTAATGGTATCACAAGCAAGACCGATTGCAAAAAGTCACGTAGGGCACTAGGAGAACCTTCATAAAGTAATTCCGGTAATTCCCACACAATCAGGTCAAAAACATCAAACAGCCGCCTTTTATTATAATGCTTTTGTTCTTTAAGTTCAGCGTGCTCGCTTCCTACAATAAATCACGCGTGCAGCCATTCTGCAAAGATAACTGACAAAAGGAGGAAGTCCCTTGTATAATACCCAGTGGGTAGTCTCTTCAAATTGTCATTTCAACAAACACATTCTGTCTCACTACTGCCTGCTTTCTTATGCCAAGCTACATTTTACATATCAAGAGCAGGACAGAGAACACAAATAAAGCAGATAAATTCAGAAACACTTCTAGCTGCCACACAAATGTCCAGTCAGGCTATTTAAAAACAGCAATTAAGACAGAAAGACCATAATATGACAGTCGATACATTTGTTATTCAAATATGCAGTGATTGCCTTCCCTTTCTTAATCCGCATGTTCCCCATATATGTACGAAAGCAAACGGCATTATATTTTAAAATGCTAAATAAAGAAAAAACAAACACCATGTATTAGCTGTAGTCTTTCATTTTAGCACCCATTGATTATGACTAGTAAGAGCACTTGCGTTCTAAATTGCATCTTTGGGAATTACGATTCTGACCAGGCAATGAAAGGTGCTAAATCATTTGTGAAAGCAGCACAAAGCCATCAGCATGACTTTCTAAAAGGCAGAATAATCAACAGCGTTGATTTGTGCTGTGGCACTAAATATCAGTTCTTGGAAAGATACCCCCCCACACACATCCCCCCCCCCCAATGTGATTCACAAGCATGATCCTCACATTTGTTATATTTTATGTTTTCACAGTAATTATGGGAGACACAGCAACCTTGTGTATAAGAGGCAAGCAGCCGACGAAATTCATAAGGGTGCAGACAGTCTGCACATTTTAAGTCGGTGCTCAGTAGCACGTGTTCTGCAGCTTTCAGCTGAATGAAGCCGGTTGTCCTCAGCACCAAGCAGTGCCAGCTGTCTCTGACAGGCCAAGCCTTATCGGTCGGATCACATGAACAGGTTTGACATTAGGTTCCCCATGGGGCTGAGTTTGGTCATGAGGTCCATTGTAGAGGAACATAATTCAAGTCAGGGGCAAACGACCCATGAATGTCTCTTCAGCAGCTGCTCTTTCACAGCATTTTTGATAAAAGTAAAACTGATAAACTACATGGAACTTCAAAGCACACCATACCAACCTACCAAACAGACTGCAAAGCTAAAAGTCAAAATGTCTGAAACTGTAAAAAAACATGGATTTTTACTGGAAAAGGGAAACAGGTTATATGGCCAAGTATATGGGACGCATACAAGGAATTTGTTCTCTGCATCTAACCCATCCCTCTGGGTTTTAGCACCAGGGAGCTACTAGTACGGAGTGTCCTGCTTAAAGACACACCTGGTGCCAGGGCCAAGATTCAACCTACAGGAGCTCTGCACCCCAGCCTGATGCCCTACCCACCAAGGCACCAGGCTGCTCATTGGCTGGTACATAAAAAAGTTATTATCATGGCAATCAAATGCAAATGTAAACAACCCCTTTAAAAATGTTCTTATTAAGACCTTTATCTTTTGTTCTATCAGCTCTTCCCAACGGTTCATGCATATGCACAACATCTAGGCTACCTTTTTTTTTGGAAATATATATATATATTATATGCATATAGTCTTAAAAAGTATGGTGGTGTGGTGGTTAGCACTGTCACCTTGCACCTCTAGGCCTGAGGTGTGATTCCTGCCGTGTGTGTGTGTGTGTGGAGTTTGCATGTCTTTCCTGTGCTTGGTGGGTTTTCTCTGGGCACTCCGGTTTCCTCCCACAGTCCAAAGACATGCAGGTTAGGTTGACTGGTATGTCCAAATTGCCTGTTGTGTGTGCCCTGAGGTGGGTTGGTGTCCCGTGCTCTGGGATGGCTTCCCCGTAACCCTCTCCAGGACTAAGTGGTTAAGAAAATGAATGGATCTTGTAAAAATACTATAGTGATGGGTATGGCTAAAAGTCAGTTGTTCAGTGTCTGCTTTAGACAACATGTTTTTCCCAGTGAATAAAAGTACACTGCAGTGGCACAAGGTACAAAACACACAACAGTCACCGTTTCTGCTTTCTGTTGCATTCTTTTCTTTTGGGAACTAAATTAATTATTTTGTTTTTTACATCTGAGGAGTAAGATAATACAGTATAAGCCTAATTATCAATCAATGGCAAACGGTAAAACATACTGGGAAATTAACGCGCTGCTTCTGCTGACCATTGTTAAATACATTAGTGTCAAAAATAAAACCCATAATATTAACAAAGGTTGTGAAGTGAACACTGTTGTCTTTACAGTGGGATGTCAGTTTGCATAGACATAGTCTTTAAGATCTGGACTCTCAAGTCTACAACTTGCCCATCTCATGTATACTGTCCACAACTGGAAAACCCTGAAGCATATTATTACATTATTTATGAAGCAAAGTACATCTTGTTGCCAGCACTACACAACACTATTTCAGTTAATATCCCAGAAGAAATAGAAGATGTCTTATTTCTGAGTATGCTTACTTAAGCCCTGCACGAGACAACTCTGACAAGATCATTCTACTATGCCATATATATCTCTGCATGTGACAAATGACTCCATTGTTGCCTGCAATGAAGTGAAGAACTTAGCAGTGGTAGACCAAATGCCATCTGTGTTTGTGGAATCTGTAATGTATTCACTAAAGCTGTGCTGTTCCTGATCAAAAGCAGGAGACAGATTCATACTGGGGACCATAACTAGAAACCTTGGGCTCCTGTACAATAAAAACTATAACTTCTGACATGTTGTTAAGTCTTAAAGAGATTTGGACAAAACAAGAACTTTGAAGTGACATCAGAAGGAAACGTGGGAATAAAATAAAGAATCTTGTTCTATGTAGAAGCAGCAAACATTCATTTTGAATTGCTTGTTTTGAACTGGGTTGCAGAGGCCTGGAAACTGTCCCATGGCACACACTGTTAACAGACAGATTTCTCAAAACATCTGAAAAACACAGAGAAATGGCACTAGAAAAAAACTAGGAAGACAAAAAGTCAGACATGGCATTTTTTTGAATTATTGTTAATTTTTTGTGTAACAAGAGTATGTGGAAAGCAGTTTAACAAGGCAGGGAAAACTAGATCTATACTACAAATCTTTAAAATTGTAGTGGCTCTATATGCACAATGTACAGTGAAAGTTTACAATGTAGGTTGCACAGAAAACATGACAAATTTTTAATTCTGTCAACTTTGCAGGTGAACTGGTAATGACAAGAACAGAACTTTTCAAAACTGCTAATTCTGGGATAAGTATGACAACGTCCTCATTTAATAAATTCATAAAAACATCTTATTGGTGCCTCCAAAATTATGCTATTGTGGTGTGAGCAACAGTATATTCAAACATGGCAGAATTCACTCACTTCTCAAAATGACATACCCAAGATTTAATGTTCGAGAGAAAAACCATTCAAAGACAGCCATTGATTTATAGAACAAAATGGGATATTGAAGCTCCAGAAATAGCAGAACTTATCAATATTTTAAAAGAGAAGATTCAATTATAAGAGTTCTCCTGAGAATGAATAATTGGACCCAGAATCTCACAAGAGATTGCCTCAGCCTCTTATTTCAGACCCTTTGTCTCTTCCACTTGTGGGCCATTTTTGTTACATGTTGTCACTTGATTATCAGGAACATTATTCTCCCTCTCAGCTGCCGCGTTATCACATGTTCCTATGATTGGACCAACACTGCCTCTATGTCATGGCAACGTTCTTTGTCAGATTATGGCCTGATTGCAGACTTACACAAAACCACTAGATTCAAGACAGCAGGACTACACAACAAAGCGTTACTGCTACATGAACCTTCCCTCTACAGTGCCGGACGCATCCACAGTAACCTGAGGGCTGAGGGCTTCAGTTCATTTAATTCATGTGCTAAATACAGCCACTTACTTTACTTCTAATACAAACTCATTTAAAAATAGCAACATACCATATATGTTGAAATGAATATGTATGTGACTTATAACTTTGCAAGAATATCACAGTGCAGTTTTGCTGTTTATGAACACAGATATCACCAAGTGGTTTTTATGAAGAAGTGTCCTGTGCTTGACTATTGAGTGACACAATTCTAGTTACAAATGTCAAGATGAAAAATATAAAAGAAGAGTTAGATAAATTAAGTAAATAAAACTGCAATGATCTCAGTTTTTTTCAGCATTGTGTTTACATTCCAAAATTCTGTCAGGCCCGCTGTCCTGAAGGTTGTTGGTTCTATTCCCCTGTTTAGTGTATAGCACAACTTGCAGCAACGTTGGATGAGACTCGATAATACAGTTCAGTGATCGTTCTCTATCGTTTAACTAACAGTTTGCTCTACACTACCTGTTATACAAACTCATCTGCAGATTACTCATTTACAGCAGTGGGCAATATCAGGCCTGTAAAGAGAACGATTGCATTTGTTGCAGAAATGGTAATGGGCGTACTGCCGTTGGGGGTTCTAGGTGGACACAGAGGCAGAGGTCGGCATTCCTGCGGGATTCCAGCAAGACCTCACACAAATCATTTGGGCAAGAGACTTATTTTCAAAGCAAAAAAAAAATTTAGAAAGCAGGTAAAATATAAAATTTATAACTATATATATATATATATATATATTTTTTTTTTTTTTTAAATAAACATGTTAATTACACTGGATTATAATTCAGATATCGGTTAATACATTTTTAATTAACAATATAGCCTCCAACTGCAATTTTCAAGTGTTTACGTTTGTAACCAATGAGAACACAGAAAATAACATAGGAGATGAAACACCAAAATACAGAAGTTATTAAAAACATGAATTTATGAGGTTTAATTATGCTGATTTTTTTTTTCCTTGTTTGTGTACAATTCCTAACTTGGAATTCCAGTTTTACCATGCTGTGCAAAAGCACCAATAGTTCAGCAGTTTCTCGTGACTATTTTTTCCTCTAAATGAGCTGTGGTTTGCATGGGCATGTAATGATGTAGCTGGCAGGCAAACGGACAATCACATCTAGGGAAGCAGTTTTAAACACCGAATTTGACTGTTAAATTAACTAAAGGGAAATCAGACATTTGATATTCTTTTTATTATTTCTGATGAATATTGCAACTAGCTTTCTTTTGCTTACTGCGATTAATGTACACAAAGCTAATGTAAGAGCAGATATAACAGGTGCACGACTACCTGAATTTTCTCTCCAGGGGGCACCACAGACGGGTGGGAACCTGGGACAATTTCAAGGGCCTGAGGGACTGGGGCCCTTAAAAATTAGAACACAGCATCTACCATATTATCTTTCATGGGGCCCAAAATCTCTAGTGGTGGCCATGCTAGTCTCACCCGTAAAAACTCGCTATGGCTGCTCCACCCCAGTAAACATACAGTGAAAAGAACAAACACTGCCATAATTCCCCTGGGTGAGCAGAGAGGCAGCTACATGCATACAGGTGTTTCATTAGCATGTCTGTCTCAGTGCGCCAGTCATGAAGTAAAATTCTCATAAATGACACAAAATAGTTTCATTTCAACACATTGGACATAAAAACCAAGTCCTGGAACAAGCCTGTCCTGCTATCCAGCACAGCTCAGAAGGCTGCATTCTTAAACAGGAGATTCGAATGAAGAGGTGAGGATAGACTGAGGGTAAAAAGTAAAACTCATACATCAAGCACCACAGCCTCCGTATTGTTCACTAACTAAATAAACTGTACATAAAGTATGCAAATGTATTTCCTACCAGAAAATGTTTTTATTTTTAACAACAGAAAGTGCAAAGAAAACAATTGCTGTCCTCTTACTGTAAACAGAGATTCATTGTCCTGTAGTCTCATCATATCATATTCCATTTTACATATCAGCAAATTGTCATAGATATGTTTATACCACTCCCAGCAAAATTATCCATTACAAAGTGTTACTGGTGCCAAAATGACTGTTATATATATATATATATATATATATAAAACATATATAAATTTTAATTACATAAAAGGCATTTCCTTTGCTTTGCTTATTGAAAAACATGGTGTGTGTGTCATTGGGCATTGTGATCTTATCCACACAAATACGCTCCAAAAAATACAATGTGTATATTAGCTTTGATTTTCCTTTGGCATTGTTTTGAAAAGCTTATGCAACATGTAAATATGCATTCACTAATATCTTGTATTGATGACAAGACAGTCAAACCACTCCCTAAAGTCTTCTCCAGCATATCATAAAAGCTTCCCTTGGGGTTAAGGTCAGCACTCTGTGGTGGCCAGTTCATATGCGTGTGTCTTCATGGTCCTTAAACCCCTGCTTCACAATTTTAGCCCAATGATTCTTGCCATTGTCAGCCTGGAACACGCCTGTGTCATCAGGGAAGAAAAAATCCACTGATGGGAGAACCTGGCCATTCAGAAGATAAAGATATACAGCTGACTTCATTTTATTGCCGGATAACGTTACTGATCTTAGAACAGACCAGTTGAAGCAATACCAGCTAATAACACTGCCTCCAGAGGCATACGTGACTTAAAAAAAAATTTTTTTTGGGCCAGGCAGCCTATATATATATAGCTTATATATACAAAAGTATATATACAAAAATAATAATAGTAATCTATCAACAATCGTTAAACATAAAAGTATTAAAATCATTAAATATTTAAACAGAAATGCAATAATAAAAGCTGAAACCAATTTCATGCTGTCAGGGCCTTGGAAAGGCACGCACACACACACGCACAGAGCAGCACACACACATGCACAGAGCAGCACACACACATGCACAGAGCAGCACACGCACAGAGCAGCACACACACACGCACAGAGCAGCACACACACACGTATTAAGGGATTAGGTCAGTGCTAGGGTCACAGGGGACTTGTCTGGACCCAGGGGAAGCACTGAGCTGCTATCATCTGCTCAGTGGGTGCTGCCTCCAGGTGAGCAAGGAGGATGCCAGGGTCTCATTACCAGCTCAAATGCTTACAGGGGCATTCTGAGGAGGCATGAGTGTAGAGTATAAAGCACAGACAGAACCTGCCTCTGCTGACCTGCACCACTGTCTGACAACTGCTAAATACCCTCGACAAATGTGAGATAAGCAGCAAACAATAGACAATAAGCTAATGAGATTTGTCAAAAAACTGTATCCAGACAGTAAAAAAGATGTCAATGACAGTGATAGCAGTGACAACTGTTTTAGGGCAATAATTCTAATTTTCTACTTCCTGTTTGGCTGTTATGCCCAGAATGAAGACAGCTGCTTCATTTGCCCACTCCTAAATCGCAATTGCCCACCTACTACCCTCACTCACCTACTACCCTCACCCACCTACAACCCTTTTTGTCATTCGTAATGATCGTGCATAGTAATTAACCAGCCATATATAAATATGCTTACTATGGAGAACTGTGCATACACATTGCCAGTCTTGATAATAACAGAGCATTATATCACTGATTCCAGCTGACCTTTAAATCAGTTCTTTGATAATTTGAAGATGAGGATGTGATTAAAACAACTGAGATATGGTGGCACTCCTATGCTGTTACAGCTATGGAGCCAATTTTGGGACAAGTCTTTAATGCAAGGGAAAGCCTTTTGATCTTTCTCTACTTTGCTTGAGCACAGGGTTACCCTAGTCCAGGACAACACAACCTTTTATAAATTATAGTTTTGGTAGTGAAGTTATGTCATGCAATCTGTAATTTGAGTGTCTGGGTGGTTCATTTGATAGTCTTAGACAAGATAGGGGGAGAGTACAAAAGTGTGTCCAGGGGACACTACTGAACTTTGGGTGAGCATGTTTTGCTGGAACTGGTCAGACCCAAACATACTTGTCTTCTTTGTGAAATGTGTATGTATCTGCACTCATTTTGAATTAATTAAAATGTAAAAGACAGTAGTGTTAAGCAAGTGAGTGTTTCTTGAACAAAAGGAGAGGTGTTTAATGTGTGGTTTCATAATCTCATACATGGTTCTGCAAATCCATGGAAACTTACTAGTCACCAGGGTATACGGGGGCTGTATGCTTACAGTTCAGCCATTTTTTAGTAACTTGGAAAATGAGAGTTTAACTTTATACCCATTCCTGTATAGTGGAATCATCTTAATGTACATGATGTTTATATTTCGCCAAAGTATGTTGTCAGTGGAAATACACATCTGAGTCATGGTTATTTTGGTGTAATACAACTTGTCCCACTAACACTGTGAAAGCCTGCTGGCTGCTTCATGCCTACTATATTCTGTGTTCCAGCTCATGATTAATATGGCTATTTGCAATATGAGTAGTAGACTTAGAATATATATATATATATATATATATAATCTTTACCATACAAAATATATTGATCAAAAGCCTCTAAAAAAAGCACCTACAATTTATATTAAATGATCACAAAATTAAAATATGATGAACATGCCTTCAGTGATTAGCACAACAAAACACTGAAGATATAAAATCAATTTTTAAAATCTTAAGTGGTGTGACACATCTATGTGCAGTATATTCTCAAACCGTGACAGCATGGTTTAGCTATTATGTAAAGTATCTTCATAATGGGGAAAAAATAACTGTACAGAGTACTTGGAAAATACTGTGTAGGTTTTCTATAAAAGGCTTTTTCTAATGTGCAAAATATCGAGAAAAAAATTGCATAAGATAATCTTCCTATATCGAGCCATGCTTCTAAATCGGTTTTGAATACTTCTTGTCCGTCCTATATCTCCATTTATTCTTTAGAACAAGAATATTGTTATGGGCAAAGGTGACTGAACTCTTCACTGCACTCCAAACAAAATGTTCTTAGATGTTGCAAATGATACATGTTGAGTAGTCGCACTCCAAGCCATTAACTTTTCTGCTGTGAAATCAGAGGCTTGTAAAGAACCTCTGTGATTTTTGACCAGGTCATCTCAACAGAACATGCTATCTGAAGAAGCGGAAGCTCCTGTTGTTTTCTTATTAAATTCACTGTGACTAAAAGTGTGACATCTCCTTTCACCAGAGGTCACTAATAATATGCCGCTTGGCTGTTATGTATTGGTGTTACCTTTATGTTATCATCCGTACATTGTCTGTATTTTTTGTAGTTTTTTTTTTGTCCCTTGCAAAATATCTTTGCCAGTCACATGCATGAAATTGCGCAGAATTTTGGATCTTATTTTTCTAACTCTGCATACTTCACAGTGACTGGTTCCTCTGTTTACAAATACTTGGATAATTGTTGTGTTTGCAATAACAGCAGGCCAGTTTAACTGGACAATGATGCCAGTGTAATAAGCTACCAAATCTGCCCTGTTTTATTTCAAGGCACTCAGAAATTGTATTCTTTTGTTTAGTAATACTGGCCAAGTTAAGCTATTTACCTTTACAGAATTGTGTGTGTCCTTTTTAATCATAATGATAACTGCCGTCACGCATATTTCCCTGATCAAAAGATTGCATATCCTAGAATAACTGACTGATAATACACACTCAGGTTGACACACGCAGGTTGAGATGGCTAGGAAGGGTAAGTATCCACACCTGTGCCTTGTTTAATTGTAATTAGTGTTTGTGTATGAATAGTCATGAGTTTCTTAACTCTTTGGAAACCTGGATGCATTTCTTCCAGAGATGCACTGACTTGTTGGAAACTGAAGTGTGAGGAAAGCAAAACAACTGTCAATGGATGTGGGGAAAAAAGTAGTTCAGCTTAAAAAAATCAGACAAAGGGTTCAAAAAATACCCAAAGATTTGAAAATTCCTATCAGCAGAGTTCAAACTGTGATTATAGTCCTGCATACTAAGGCTTCAGACACAACTGCCAAATTGTTTGTGGTGCAAAGAAAATCCACAAGCAACTTCAACTGAAATACTGGCTATGCTGAAATAAAGTTGTGTGGCTTTTTCAGCCAACACAATTAGGAAATACTTGAACAAATGCAGACTGCATGGTAAGGTTGCTAGTTAAAAGTCATTGGTGCATCAACATCACACAGTAACCTGCTTACAGTACCCAAAGCAACACCTAGAGAAGCATTAAAATGTCTGGAACAAAACCATTTATGGTGCTGAGAGCAAAATTGTAGTTTGTGGTCACAAACCATGATCTAAACTACAGCAGCACAAGGAACGCAGTCAAAATCAACAGCAAAATGATCTTGGCATATTATCAGAAAATACTGGAGACAAATTTACATTCATCAGCCTGGAAGCTGTGCAGTGGGTGCACTTGTGCTATTCAACATTCAAAAGATAAGGTGGAGCGTGAAGGTCCTGGAGTTGTCATCACACTCCTGACCTGAATGTCACTGAAGCCACTTTGGGGATATTGCAAATGTGTAGTTCCTGCAACACAGCCAAAGAATCTGCAAGAGTTGGAGCTTTTTGCCAAGATTCAGGGGAGGTTTTACCACTGGAGATGTTAAAGGGGCTTGTTCACAACTATCACAAGACTGCAGGCTGTCATTGATGCAAAAGTGGGCAATATGTGATCCTAAGGAGGTCTTCAACAGAACTAAGGGTATGCACACCTTTAACAGGATCATGTATTTATCCTCTCTATTGTTCTGGTTTGTTTATTCTGTTCTGTAATAGAATAGATTAGTTTGAATCTCATTAAAAATATATGTTTTGTCTGATCACTCAAGTTTTCATTAAAAAATCGTACACATCTAACAACTTCTGCCAGGGGTATGTAAACTTATGAACATACAAAATTATGTTTCTTCCTTCCCTTGTTTGCTGAATTCTTTGTTTTTATGGGTTTAGGCTTCCCTCTCAGTCTTTAGGTTAACTCATAGAAACAGAATCACCTGATTTCTGCTATTATATATTTACCCTCAGATCACTCACTGTTTTGTGTTAAATGCTACTTTCAGCCTGAGTGAGTCTCAACAATGGTTTGAAATTATTGAATTTCACAATTTTGCTGATGTCACTAGCTTTTATTCTAAAAATAAAATTTAAATAAATAAATGTCCTCTAGATGAAAGCTAGTAAAAGTATTGCATGCAATACTGATGATAATGGCCCTGCCTATTTTCTGTGGTGTCCCCATAATGGTACCTTGGTAATGCTCAGCTCAACACTGCCATCCTGCAGCATGCCACAAGCAAGCTGTCTGTCTGTCTGTCCGGTTTGGTCCTGTCCGGTCAGGTCCGGTCCCAAGGCAGCTGGCAAGAGTTTCTGGCCCCGTAGCCAGTATGCTGCCATGGGTGCTGCTAGACTTTGAACGCTGTGCAGGGTATCTTGCCATGCCTATCTATTAGTGGCTAAGATCCTGGCATCATTTATGTTCAGACAGAAGAAGACCTGAAAAACTGCTATGTGCTTAAACCAGGTTTTCTTTGGGGCTGTTCTCTGGATCCTCCACTGTCTTGGTCGTTGTTGCCAGAGGATTTGGTGTGGTAATCTGGTGGTGCTCATTTGACACACATGGCCACTGTAGCCGCTGCTTTTGAACAAGTTCCTCGATGGTTTCCTGATGGTCACACTTTTCTCGAATAACTTCATATCTCACACGATCGCAGATGATAATCCCCAGTATTTGGCGCAAGCATCTCAAACCGAAACCAAGTATGTTTCATTTTGAATTCTGTAATTTAAATTTGATAGTTTTATATATCTGCAATTAATTTAACATAAGAGATCTGGCCAGCACCATGTGTAGAACTGTATGTACATTTGACTGGAATATAACTGGAAGTTGTATTGGTCATTAACTTAGCTAGGTCCTCCTCCTCTAAATACCTACAGCAACCTCAGTCCGACTGCTTAGTAACAACTAGTATTTATTCAAGTCAAACAGCATCAATGCTATAGGGGCATCCCTGCTGGGGTTCAAACCCACATAGCCAACAGCCCATTCAGAGTTACCAGACAAGAGGATTAGCCTGCTAAACTAAAATCCTGAATCCCTCACTTCAGGTACTAAGCAGACTCCTGTCCTGACAACAGGGGTTTTTACTCTACTAATATTTCTAATACTGCACTGTGTAGGACTTCTTTTGTAGTCTGTTGTATATGTGGTCTCAGGCAGGGGTGCCATAAAGGGGTGGAAACCTAAGACAATACCAAGGGCCAATGACTGACAGAGGCCCTCAAAAATTACAACATAGCATAATATCCTGACATAACTAAAATAATATCTTTCATGTGCCTGAAAATCTCCAGTGGTGGCCCTGGTCTCAGGCATATTTGTTATAAGTAGAAAATCACCTGTGAAAGCCCAGTGGCACTCCTACTAATTTTGTTATGGCACTGACCCTTGTGTCAGGGGAGACATAATTGAATACTGCAATAAGTCTGACTTTGATCGATCACGCGTGCATGGAGTCAAGCGGTATGAACGGTAAGTTGCTAAACAGCAGCTGCCCTATGATATGGGTTGTTTGAACTCATGACAGAGAAAGTTCCTCTTTGTAGTGTGGCTTTATGTACCATGTGGTCCAGGTTTTTCAGACCCCAAGAGCCACGTTACATCGAGTCGTGTGTGTGTGTGTGTGTGTGTGTGTGTGTGTGTGTGTGTGTGAATAAAAAACATAGACAGAATGATTTTTATTTGTTCTCAGGAGAACATCACTTGAACACACAGACCTTATTGATCCTGGGGCCCAACTTCTTTATTTTTCTAAGGAGTTACGTATAGAAAGGGTAGCTGAACAAGATGGTTTGGATGCAAACACACACTAGCTTGTTTACCATATATATTCAGCATTACTGAGCTAAGATACAAAAGTTGCCAAAACAGAAATTTTTAATAAGGATTACCAGTCACACCCCTGTATGTCAGCTCACCCTTCAACTTTGGTTCTGTTGAGAAAGTACAGCATCATCTCAGCTCCTGTCTGGCATGCTAAAGGTTTTTACAAATCCTGGGCACTTTGAAATCAGAAAATCAGTCACAAAATAATGAATATTTAATTCTCACACATTAAAAGATGTTTTAAAAAATTAATTTCACTGTCTTTTGTCTTTTTCTCTCTAATGAAATTGCTTTCACATACATGGAATAAGTAGACAGAAAAATTAATTTGGATATTATTAATGTCGTTACCTGGTCATTATTGGTATTTTAGGGATAGATGAGCGGCCAACAGGAGGTCTGTGATTTTACCCTTAATAGTTAAGATATAATCACCCTTAATCTAAAGAGTCTGAAAATGCAAAAAGCTTATATGTTCAGCCAACCCTTTTAATATTGTAGTGTCAGTTACAACATGCGATTTCCACACCATCCCAGTGTTACAGTAGTAGGAGTTCTAACCTCTTCCTGAAGTGTAACAAATGAGGCTGTATACAAAATGCAAAACCACATAAATTACACATTTACTTTATCTATACAATACTAGAAATATGTAAATAAGTAAGCAAACAATCAAAAAAAATGTATGATGTGCATGAAAAAAGCTATACATTGATAATAAATCCTTGTCACGTCTAGAAAAATTTAATCAACAAACCATAAAAAACCAAATATGATTTAATATAATGAAAAATGCATTTTAATGTAAGTGCACACATTAAATTTATGAATTTAATAATTTTGCAAAGGCGCTTTAGTATACTGGAGAACACATTTAATCTGTAGTCTTTTCAATTAATGATGTCCTTTCCCATCATCCATCCCAATAAACAGATCTGTGTGAGGCTGAATACATTAATGGAAGTTCACAATTCATTTTACATTACAATAACATATTCCAGCACAGGCTACTGTTTCATAGATGGAAAACACTGCTGCAAATTTTGCATCATTGTCGCTCAAGTGGACAATGCTCAAGTAAACGCTATTTAAATAGTAAAAATGACATTTTCATGTAAACATACAAGATAATTTGTAGCATGCAACACATCATAAACATTCAAGTATAATAAATGCTTAATGTGTACAAATGCACAAATTAAGGCAAGTCTCTGATACAATAGTTTATTTAAATATTCCGATAATGAACAAAGGTATTCAGTTTTACAGCTGGAAGACTATGAATTAATGGTCCTTTAAGAGCAATTAAGGACTTATTCCATACACAGATCGTCAGTTGAGCTCCCATAAATCAGGCAATGATTGTCACACGTAATACACAGACAAAGTCAGCACTGACTTAGACATTCTCAGTGTCTAATTGTGCTTTGTAGTATTAATTTCTTAATTTATTAACTGGCTATGATGCCCTTCCATGGTGATTCACTGCAAGATTCTATATATTTTTTAACAGAAATGGTTGAAAAACACTAATGGTCAGAGGCTTTCCTAAAATCTTTATGTAAATTGAAAATAAAATGCTGATGCAAGAAAACCAGAGGCTATGCTGGTCCACACACAGCAAAACTGCCAGTGTTAGTTTAACGCTGAAAGTGTTTATATAATTCCAACTACACCCATATAAACACTCTAGCTGAAACTAAATAAACACTCTCAGTGTTAAATTCAATTGTGCTAGAAAAAGTAATTGTGATGTAACTCTGCAAGATTGTTATATGTCAGATCGTTAACAAATTTTACCTTTTAAGAAGTAATACAAAAACAAATAAAAGCAAAGTCCATAAACTGCTTAACTAGTTAAAGCTCTTAAGTGACTGCAAGTGGCTAAGACTTTCATGGTCTCTTCAATACTGGTGAGTTTCGTTGCTATTGCTATAAGTGATAATTGCAGTTCTGGCCAAGTACCACTGTCATATATCTCACTTGGCTAGAGAATAACTTTACATTTATTGCGTATAGCCTGAATTTATGTTTTCCACATGATAAAGACCATTTGTCACATGAGAACAATCTTCAAGCTTCTGACATTCATAGAAGATGGTGACAGTCAGACATCTCAGAATCATAAAGATGTACTGCAGAATCAAATGAAGAATAAACCACAATTTTCCACATACACATCTTTGAACCCGACAGACAGATCTGTCTAGGGAGAGAAAGTTCTTCCTCAAGAAGAATTATGTCACCATTAGTTGAAAGCTGGAAGTCTTTGGAAGCCATAACCTTTTTTGACCAGGATACACCTTGAGCTGGAACACTTCTTAAGGAAAAAGGAAGAGTAGAAAGCCTAGAAACAGCTGGTGGTGAGAGCTGGAGGTAGACATCAGGATGAAAGGTACATATGGATCCAGCTAGAAAGGAAAGCCCAGGAGAGAGGTGTCTGGAGAACTTTTATTGGTGGTCTATGACCCTAACGGGTTTGTATGCATAAGTAAGCAAGTACCATAGTCTATCCATCCATTCATTACCAAACCTATCATCCCATTTATGGTCACAAGTGACTCAGAGCCTGTCCTGTGCAGCCTAGCATGCAAGGCAGTGTGGACAGGGTGCTAATCAAAGGGCACACACACACACACACACACACACCAACGGCAATTTATTTGGCTACAGCACCAAGCAGCATGTCTTTAGGGCTATGGGAAGAACCATCCGGAAAAAAAAAACTAATCCAAATACAGCATGAACACACAAACTACATACACACAGCGCCGAGAGCCAAATTTGAGTCCACAGTCCTGAAGGTGTGTGGCAATGCTACTATGCTAAACCACTATGCTGCCCTATTTGTATAAATGAATTTGAAAATTCTGTGCTTGTCAGTAAAAATGTAAGTTATAGATTTTCATTAGCCAAGTTACCTGTGATTCCAGAAAGGGTCTTGTTTCATACTGGACTTGCCATTAACCAAGTGTCTATCATATGCACCTGTATGCAGTAATTGGCTTAATTGCTTGTTATTGATTATTGTTCATTGAAGTCTTATGAAAAGTAAATTGCTGTAACTTTAGTTAAATGTTACATTTGTTGTTATAAGTAGTAGTATTTCTTCGATTTTCATGTTAAGCCAGACACTGTCTTCCAGAGTGGATCATGCCAGTAATCTAAATTAAATTCATGACATTGTTAAAATGCAACATTTTTCACTAAAAATGTACTCAAGACAAGACAAAGTCACATCTATACTGCAGGCAGTTTAAGGGAGAGCTGAGTCCATCTCTCCTGATATTATCATTTCACACACGTTCTGTTAGATGCAGGTGGTACGACACAGTTTACGGCATTTACTTATCAAGCTGCTCCAGTCCGTCACTGGTGGCTGTCGTGTCTGGACTCCTAAGCTAAAGACGTATGATGAAGTAGTATTAAAGTGGTGGCCCTATCTGACATGCGCAACAATCCATATTTAATTTACTATGCTCATGATGAGTACGAGTTTGAAGGAGGCACATCAATGTAATCTGTGCAAATATTTTGAGCTGTTGCCAGAGGCAGGGTTTCGCCAAAGCAGAGGCGACCGATTAACCTGTATCATCATAACATCTCCGCCAAGTACCGTATAGCGCCACCCCATCCCCCACAGTAACACAATTAGCAACACAGAACAGACAGTAACGTGACAGAAAGAAACAATCACTTTGTCACCGCAGATTTCACCCTGAGCAAACCGGACTTTTCGGAGTTAGTCCTGAAAACACAGAGGTAGTTGGAAATCTATCATGGCCATTTGTAAATAGCAAGTAGTGCATTGTTCGCCCTTGGAAAAATAAATTAATAAAACTGTGAAGAATTATTACTATTATTATTATTATTATTATTATTATTATTATTATTATTATTATTATTATGCCCCCTACAAATTCCCCTTCAACACTTAACAAGACTGATCCACACCCTGACAAAATATCTACAGCGTTTGACCAGTGAACTCTATGTATTTTAACTACTTACAATATATATATTAATTTCAAAAGCAAGAGCGGACAAGTTTTCTGCGTCCGTTCCGACCGCTGCATTCCCTCAAGTAGGTTAACCCAGAGCGGTCCAAGAATTTACATAGACTGGCAAAAGATAATGTAACCTGTTGAGTGTCACAAATTACATTTAATAACAAAATTATAACATTTACACTAGCAGCACTGTTCAGTCGTACACGACTATTTCCATGTGAAACATCATAGTTGCGACGCCTGACGAAGGTTAATTAATGCACCATTATGTTGTCATTCCCAGTTGTTAGGTGTCGTTTTCATCTCAGTTTATTACTGCCAGTGCAACGTCGTCGTAAATTCAGACAACGATGCTGATTTTACCATAAATCGTCAATACTACGGATAAACAAGACATTTTGATGCCTTTCGAAGTATACAGTATACATGACCAAATTAAAATCTAGTGACAAGGAATGGGTATCTTCTTCCCTGGGTATCACTTTGAATACTTTTAAGTCATGCACTCTTGTTGTCCTCCTTCTAGACCAAATTTGGGTAGCTTTTCATAAGACGTTTGTGAGAAGCAGCTAGTTTATCTCAACTTCTCTAATAACCGGGAAATAATTAAAATAACTCACCAGTTTGTCCAGCGTTTCTTTTCCCACTGTGATTATTTTTGGTGCTGGGACCCTCTCACATGTGCACCCTTCTAATAAGTAAATTCCAGATGGTCGGGAACTCTGGTCGTTTTCATAATAGAATAAAATATTTTGATACAGTGCAAAGAACTTATCGTGCCATCGGCTGTTTTCTGTGGTCTTTTTGCTAAGATATCCGCGCTTAGTTCCTTCTTTGCGCGCAACCACTGCGAGGTACAAAGCATGCCCCTCGTTGTACCGTACACTTTTCTGCATTTTCCGTCTGCTTGAAAACTCAATTTAAAAGCCTGACATTATATAGTAATTATCGGATCACATTGCAGATAATGTTAATAACTAAATAAAGGCAAGAACCGAAAAGTAATCCAACGGTTTCCGCCGACCCGCATCGGAAAGTTATTTAATGTGCATGGTCTTTATGCTGCAACAAGACATCCCAATGAAACCCATAAGCGACTTATTCAAGCGCAGAATAAAGCCAAGCAGTCTTCTTGACATGTAACTTTTAAAAAATAAATAATAAAAATTGCAAACGGCACGGAGATTAAGACGTGAAAATCTTATCCTACACGAAAATGCGGGGAAAAAAATATCCAGTCAACAGACGTTAAAATAAAATCACGGCTGAGATCAGCTATAATCGGCTTTGATGCCGACTTAAAGAGACAGGTCTCTGTGCGCTTCTGGCTGGATTGTCTTGGTGAACCTCAGTTTTAGGGAATGGGGAGCGCAGTTCAACAGATCGGATTTGCATTACTAGACATAAGGGCGGAGCGCAGCAGAAGGCTCGGATTTAAATAACTCAGGTTTTCTTTCTGGAGGCGGCTGTGTCACTTATTCCGTGTTTGCAGCAAAATAAGACGCACATTTGCCGGTTTCTGCATATAGAAAAGCTGGACATCATTTTATCTCTTTGTAAATGTTACGTCATAAATGGACATTCGGATGCTGCGTCCTTTCATTCGAGTGCGTAAGCATATTGTTATATCGTGGACTTTGTATTCTGAAATCAATTGATGTTTTTTTTTTTTTTTCCAGTTTGAAACAACAGCGCTTAAGTTCAGTCTGAACTGCAGTTTTTTAAAAGTTGCCATACTGAAGAAAACTTTTTTTAAGAAATGTAACCGAAAACGTGAAACGAATAGAATTGAAAACAATGTATTATGGTCGTAGTGCAACTCGTTAAGACCGTTTGGATGTTCATTCTTAATTTAAAGTGAATGGAAAACGTCGACAACAGTATAACCCCTAATAAAGCAAGAACCCACCTTCACATGAGTTCAGAAATAATACTCTGCAATGGGGATTTATACGTTATTGCGCTTACAAAAATATTGACGGTCTGGTACAGACAGTTAAACAATTTTAGGCTTACGTCTCGGACCTATGTTTAGTAACTGAATGAACAAGTTAAATTCTCCTTTCATAGTCAGGGTATTCACCGTGGATTCGCTTTTATAACAGTGTTTCTTTGTTCTGTGGTGTGCCACTGGATTGCCAGTGCAGACGGCTTCACGTGATGTGTCAAATACAACTACAACACTACGTATAAGCCCAAATACACATACGTCATTCTGCGGAACAGTATAGGTGAATCTGAACTCCATTGTATTGTCAGCCACTGTACGCATCAGGTGTGTTAAATTTGAGGCTCAATGTACACTGGAAATACTCCTAAAGCAGCTGTTTACTCCAAGCGTTTGTGCAACTGCAAATAAACCACTCGGTTGCATCTTGCTTCACCTCAAACCAATGTGAGGTCAGTGTGTGTGGGTAAACATTACGTTAGTCTCCACGTTCATGTGCGGTACACATAGGTAAACGGCAGATATAACTGTCCAGCACTGCAGTACATAACTGACTGATAGTACAATTTGGAACAATTTGTTCTACTGTACCAGTGACTGTTTGTCTGGAGCACATTAACACTTTTTGTCAAGACCGCAGATTTCCCCTCAAAAGTGGAGGGCACGTCTATACTGTACGTATGTGTGCGCGTTAACAGTCTATATAACTTGAGGGGATGTGTCCCCACCCCCATCATCTGCACCCCTGCCTTCTGTAATACCATCACTACTCCTGATGAGAGATATGACTGTTAAAAGCTAAAGGGCTAAAGGTGCGTTGCATTCTTGTTCATCGTCAATTACTGATTCATTTATCCTTAACGGGAACCAGTGACATCTGTAGGTGTCTACAGAAATGCATCTGTGCTTTCCAAACCCTAATGTGCCCATTTAATAACTGCTACATTTCAGTCAGCGACAGAAGATGTTTTCAGCTTCCTCTCAGCTACACTCGCCAGTTCTCAACCCTCTGTGTGCTGTTATCTCTCTTAATTGTGAGCTGCAGCTGCTTCATAGTGTCATCAGGATACACTGAACAAGAATGTCCTAGAATGAGCTTTGACCAGTATGTCCAATTATCAATGCAGTACTCACACAGCATCTGTGGCAGCATGGTCTCTGCAGCAGTAGGCTTCTGTGTCATCTTCAAAGAAACACAGATCTGTTCTAAGTCTTGCCTCCATAACTTACTTTATAGCTCATACCTTCTAAACCCAAGTGTGAACTGTTATGACAATAATTATACCCAGCAATATAGCACAAAATCATGATGCATGCATTTCTTACACAAAATCACATAAAATTGGTTTCTACTAATGTAGCATGCAGAAAATCTTTGAAAATTTCAGCTATGTACTTTAAAACATACTTGCATTCATTATAAAGGTATCTCCTGAAAGATTATTATGATTTATGTAATTTTATAGTTTTACATGCAACTATATATTCCATACAAGAATGAAAGAACTTTGGGATAAACACAGTCATTATCTGAACGTAAAAATGGACATGTAATTTATAATAATTCCTAACCATGACAATATAGCTCCTGTTAGCAGCCCAGATTCCCTGCCAGTTTCATCCTCCATTTCTTCTGTGGAGGAAAAGACAGCCTTAGAAAAGTGCCCACAGGAAACCTCTGACTGCTGGAGGAAGCGTGTGGATGCTGTGGGCACGACGCTACATGAAGATGCGTGGGCCGTGGATGAGCACTGCCTGTCAGCCTGACAGAGAAGGGCCTGCGGATGGTCACTCTACTGAGCGTATGGGAGAAACTACAAGAGATAAAAAGAGGCTTTGTGTATGTCCACCTCTCCTAAAGCAAGGGTGCAGAGAAGCCTTTAACCTGTCCTCCTGCACTGTGGAGCACCATGCACTGTCAGCTGTGAGCAGCTTTCAAAATTGTAAGCAAACATGCACTCATATACTGCAGTACTCACATACACTGTACAGTAGTGGTACATGCCAAGGCACTCCACTTATAAGCAGATCAGTTACAAGTTCAATCCATTTAAATGTTGGTTGCATGTCCAGTCCTATTTGAATTCAGGCCATTTCAAATGGCAGTTAACCCCCAACATGAGCAGCATAAATAAAAGCAAATTCCACAAAAGGTTCTGGCCCTGCTGACGCAACACCTAGCCAATCGGTCTCCACCTATGAGTACAGATCTCAATAACCAACACTAAGCTGACCTTATGTGACGCGTGGACCATCAATGGCCAGTGACATCACTGATTTTAGAAAACTCTGATGTCCTGCCTGCTTGTAGAGCCGTGATCTAAAATACAAGCAACCGCTAAGCGTGGATTTAGATGACAAGTACAAAAGTGGAGTTGTAGAACAGCTCAAGCATCGGCAGTCAAATGGCAAGCATGCAAATTCCAGCGGCATGAAGCGGTGCCCTACAGTCTTCATGCTGCATGGGCTTACATAGAAGCTGCTGGCTGTTACTCATGTGAACGTTTTTATACACTATCTGCCCACATTTATGACAATAACAATGTTGTTCACAACACAGACTTTTTCCATTAGAGTTAGCCTGGAAATATTAGTATGCAGAGGTTCATACATACAGTATGTCTTATAATCATGTTTTTAAACCTTTTTTCTTGCATTTGTTGTGCAACAAAATGTCAATTCATGGTTATCAGTCATCATTAGCTTGTATTAGCGAGACCCAGCAATTTTATGGCTACCAGTCCGTATCAGCTTGCGTTAGCTAGATCTACCTACATTTATAAACACATTACAATGGTAAGCATGAGGACTGTTGGTTTGGATGGCCTGCATATAAATGGAGTGCACTTCATGCTGTGAGCAGGAACTGAGAAAATTCCCAATTAAGTTAAGTATACAAACAGGCACAGATAAAGTGTTGCACTGACCAGCGGGACAGAGATCAACTCTCGCTTGATGTTTTCAGACACCACCACCTTCCCCTCGGTTGCTTTGACCAATAGAATTTGCCACCTCAGGATAATCTCTATGTTCATTTCCTTAAGGCCATTTTGCAATGCAATGTGTCAGTGGTAGTTTGCACACAACAGTTCTACCGCTCTCCTAACGTCACACTTTTTATGCATTTTGCATGCTAAAATTGTTTGTTCTACAGAAATATATATATATTTTTTCCTCCAAGTGATGTTGGGAATAACTAACTTTCAGTCACATTTTTTTCCAGTCAAAATGTTTCCAATACTGCCCCTTTAGCAGTTAACTAACATATCAAACGCATAAGCCTATAAACACTTTTTATTTCAGATATAATATGTTTGAACTGCATAAACGATGTGACATGAACACAACTAATAGAAAGTTTATTCGTCAGAAAATATATATATATACACACCTATGTTCATCCCTTTTCAAAGTTATACATCAATAACATTCTATTTACATGCAAAATTCCAAATACAGTGAAATTATTGTAACTTTATTCTGTATTTCATGTTTGTTGTACACAACTCTTGAGGAATTCTTGAGTTTAATGGATTTTAAAAGTCTTGAATCATAATGTAAATACACAAACTGTTTTAACAAAATCGGAACAATTAAGTTCTTGCATAACACTCAACTTCTTTATACATCAGTTTTGAACATATTAATGTTTACACGTTAAAATGTTATAAGATCCACTGTCAGTTTTTATGTGTAAAATGCTTAACATAATTACATGTAATTTCAAAATGTCAATAGCTTGAGAAAGCTAAAATTAATAAAGTTTCAAAGTATTTCACATTTTTGTCCTAATTTACAATTTCTCAGCAGGGCGTCTATATAGGAAAGCCCGAGTTAACCAGCAAAAGCACATTAACAGGTTTATGAATTTACCCATTACCATGTTAAATAAGGAGTCAAGAATTCAGCTGTATCCAGTCCATTAATGTCAATTTGTCTTTAATATCCCAGACATCAATGAACTGTTTCTTCATATTTCTGGAAGAAAAGAAGACAAAAAAGAGAAATGTTTTGCATTCCCCAGTTCAAAACGACAGAGACTACAATGAGGCAATAAATATTAACAAAAAAGAACAGAGCTAATACAAGGCCACGCCAGAGGAAAAGAGAAGCAGTATTGTAAAATACTCAAGACAGATATTGGCATGACAATAAAACAAGCTAGCAGTCTTCTGTCCTATAGAGTGCACATGAGCAAAAGGAAATGCAGTGATAACCAGACAGGCAACTGATTGAGTGCTTTGCTGTAATCTCTCTAAACAGGCACTAACACCATCAATATCATCGGGGAGACAGCCAAGGCAGTAAGACAAACCATTTAATAAGGCACAGATTTACAGGTGGTCTTGTTTGAGACAGTGCTCAGCTCCACAAGAGTTAGGTATGCTAGAAGATGTGTCATGCTCAGAAGAAATTGCTCTGAAATTCCAGCGCTACAACAAAGTAAAAAAATTAATCCTGAACTAGGAATTCATGACCTTTAACTGCATCAAAGGAACTGATGCTCCTTACAGGTAGTTTCAAGGGTTTTGGCAAAATGATGAGATTAAATTCTTTTCAGCTCCAAATAGTTGTACAGTGTACCCCAAGACAGGAACACATTAAAATTGTAACTGGTGAAGTTCACAAAGAAAGTCTTTTGGTGGACTTGACTGTGACACTGCATGTATTTTGTGTGTGTGTGTGTGCCTGTGTGTGTGCGTGCGTGCGCCCGCCCTCCCCGCCTCCTAGCGAGTGCTTTCTGCTATTGGACTGCATGTATTGTGTGTGTTCCCTGCCTACCTCCTGCCGTTGATGGTGGCCTCCAGCTCTTTTGACTTGACTGCAGCAGTTCTGAGTATGGACTCAGGGATCTCAGCAAGCCGGGCCACGTTCAGGCCATAGCTCCTTGCTGCCGCGCCCTCTGTCAGCTGGTACAGGAACGTAATAAACTCTGGTTGCTCCTCTGCCACTAGAAGACATTGGGGTGGGGGGAGTAAAGAAAAAATGGCAGATTTAATTTTAATTATGCTTTAACTAATGTACTTAATTTACTTGAATTATTTTGCTCCAGTAAAGCAAAAAACATAAGTGTGGTAAAAATTGGACTGTGGAACACAACACAAAAAGCACTGTAATCCTGGGTTTTTCCACTGTAAATAAATAAATTAATAAATATATAAAGAAAGATATACATTAAACAAAAGAAAATTGCTTATGGGCATGTACTGCGTCTGTCTCAGTTATTGCTTCAAAAACAGAGACACCCCTCTCATCAGATCTCACCCCTGCTGGGTTTTTCCCCCCTAAACCTAGGAATAAGAACACTGATATGGGCCCGAGCCATGCTGCCTTCAACCTCAAATACAACAGGTGAAATTCATAAAACCAACAATGCATCCTTAAGGCTATAACAGAACTTAGAAGAACACACATATTTTAAATTAGAGTACTTAGTTTAACATATTTGTGATGTTTTAAATCTACCAAAACATTAATTTGTTTTGAGACTTAAAAGGGAATGGAATCGCTATCGTAAAAACTAACATCAACACTAACAGTAAGGGCAGGTGTTGTTCTATGACACAAGTTTTAAATACAAAAACAAAAGCAGTTGTGTTGAGCTGTATAATAAAGGGGTGGGTGAACAAAACACTCTTACTGTCGCTGTGTTCATTTGGTTCGTTGAGCAGGAAGGCCATATGGTAGTTAGCCACTTGCTGGGGAAAGGTTTTCTCAAGCTCGCACAGCAGCGGATAGTGGGTTACAAAGAGGGTAAGGGACTTCACCTGTTTGATGAAGAGAAAAAGAAGGCAGATTGTGACTTGACAAGATGAATCTTAATGTTCTCCCATGATGCATGTTAGTAATTTCTGTGATGTTGTCCTGAATCCAGCCCAGAATACATTTAAAGAAAATTAACATTTAATGTTCGTTATGATTGATGTTAAAGACAAACTAATTAGTCAAAATCTGTGTGGGCTTAAAATTCATACTGTACTACAAAAACATATACCTCATGAACTGTGTAGCTATAGAATATCTACATAAAGCTATCAACACTAAGTAGCAACTTCTACTAATCATTATTAGCAACAGTATTTCTTTGGGATAGCACTGACAGCAGTCATATCCAAGTAATATATAATCTGATATAGAAAATATAGTGTAGCAGAAACTTAAAGTTATAAAGTGAGATGTTGCACAGCTTAAAATACCAGGGGAGTTGGAAAATAAATTATGCATTAGGTGGCAATTACTCTCCTGTAGCTAAGGCTTATCAGCAAGCATGGAGTGGTAGATACAGAGTTTGTAGCTGCAAAGAAGCCATTTAAAATCCCAAGTTGTAAGGTAGTGCTTTCCCTTCCTAGAATGATACTATTTGAGGTGCTTATTTAAATATTCACTGTGGTCAAATGGTGTAAAATGATAACTGACTGCCCTCCACCAGAGGTACCAGCAAGCACACGGATTACTCTCACAGGACACACACTCACACCCACCGGCACACTGCAGAACCCAACACCAACCATGTGCTGCAGAACCTAGCTGCACTCTGAGTGGCCATCGATAACAGTTATAACCCCAAAACTCTGTACGACGTTTAAACGCCATTTCTGAAGTTATTAATATTTACCTCACCCACATTATGCATGAATGCTGTGCATCTGATCACTCCAGGGCCGTAGCTTTTTCTTTGGACTCCCAAAATTTGAAAATGAATTCAATTCAGGGACCGTTGTGTACCACAACGCTGCACACTACAGAGCAACGCAATCCCGGTTTTAAAGCTGCAGGTTTTATTTGCCAAATTGACTAGCAGAGAGACGAGAATCTTAGCTAGCCGAAGTTCACTAAAAAGCAGGTAGCCCAAAATGGGGCAGATAAAAAAAAAAATAAAAATCAGCAGAATCCATTTTGCATGCGCTGCGGACGACGACCAATGAAAAATGATCGGTCATAATGAACGGGTACAGACATGAGACAAACTACAGCACCATTCTTAATGCTATACAGTGTATGACGCACAAAAGATCAAGTAAAATTTATTAGAGGCGTTTCATTTATTAGCATATATGATGAAACAAGACTGACTGCTTGCAAAGCACTAAATTCTGTTGGTTTTCACAAGTGCTTCAATCTGCAACAGCCAACAAACCGCTGGTGAGCTCTCTGCTGCAAATTCAGCCGAAGCACTTCACTATGGCAACCAACATCTCCCTTGTAACCTGTAGACTTACACAGCCACACATTAAGGCTGTCCACAATGAGATATTCACAGTTGTTACACAACATGGTTACTTACATCCTTAAACAGAGAGTGGGTACATCACACAGACAAGCACAGTCTTGAAAACCAAGAAACTAAGAAATTCAGCAGCGGGGGATGGATTATGAGGAAAAAACACAGAACATTTCATAGAAGCAAACAACCTGTTGAATTTGTAAAACATTCAGCTGTTAAACAGAAAGCTACTTCAACCATCTTATGTCAAGTTAAATACTCCATTCTCTGGACAGATTACAGCCACTTTATGCATCAAAAATTCACAATTACATTTTTTCCTACTGTGAATATCAATCGAAGCTTGTAAAACACATTGCAATACTGCTAGATATTCTCTTCCATGAGAACACAATGTAATACAGATGGAAAACAAGTCAGTTAACTGCTACAACCAAGCAGAAAGGAAGAACAAGAATAATTTTAAAAAGCTCCCCTTGTGGTATGATCTGCCACATCAAACAATACAGAGAACCTGACCAAATTCTTAAAAAGCTGCATGCTGCCAGGCTTCTCGTTTAAGGCATTAGCACCATCGGGTCTCGTGGGAACGTGCAAATTATGCTCCGGGCCCCGGGGGTGCACTAGGGGTGTTTGTACGCACACCCGTCCCACACCCAAGCAGTAATCAGCGACCTGGGGCCTCAGGACAGGGTGACAAAACAACCCTGCCTCACGGCTGGAGCACCACGCTGCTGAGCTGCACCAGAGGCAAACAAGGTCCCCCGGGCACTCTCAGCCGGGCTGTCCCACAGGGGAACAGGGTACGGCACAGGCACACAGCTCTCTCTCTCTGCAGGACCAAGCAGCAGGCAGCAGTCGTCACGGAGACATGCAATAATGTGCAATAACCCCCCATGTACACACTGTAAGGGCGTTCATACTGCAGTCTCAAGAGAGTTGTCCTCCATGTTGTTTTTCCTTTCATGCATCTTGAATTATCTCACGGTCCTAAATAATAAATAACTTCGGGCCGAATCTTGAAAGTGTTTCAAGCTTCTGCTGGCACATTATCATACCTTTATGATGCCTCTCACAGGACCAGAGATAATACGACTGCAAACTGTCCACGCTGGTCATTAAAGCATATTAATTTCACCTAACACAATCCTGCCAGACCTCTCTCTGAAAAATAATGCATGCAGACGTGCTGTAGTGTGCGGAATTCACGAGTTCCATGCACACACGCGGTTATGCCCCTTACAGGCTCGACCCATCTCTGAAGGACTCATGTTTCAGATTAAAGCCTAACTGTTCCAAGCATCTCCCCCTTCAGGAAGAGACCTGACACCTTGCGTTAGTATGCTGCTTACTATAATCCCTCATCGTACTTTTTGCACCACAATCTTTCTGCTGAATTGAATCACAAGTGCTACAATCCATATCAGTGGTGCTGCACAGCCAAACAGTTAATATTTTGAGAGAACAAATCAAAGGCATGACAAGTATAGTGCCATCATGTGACAAAGCGTTTGTGATAAACCTACCCCCTTACTACCATCTTTGTTGTCAGCTGTCACCCAATACACATTATGAAAGTGAACACGGCCCCTGTTACCCAGCAGGGTGAATGTAATTTAAAAGTCATTCTACTTCAGTCACCTAAACATAGAGGACACCACATCAGCAGCCCCAAATTACTGAACCCTGTGCTATAAGTGTGTGGGTAACAGGCTTGTCTGAGGTGTCCAGCACTCACATCTCTTATGAAAAACTCCAAGGTAGCATAAGCGATGGCAATGCCGTCGTGGGTGCTGGTACCACGGCCTAGCTCGTCCAGGATGACCAGAGAACTCGGCGTCGCCCGCGTCATGATCTCCGACGCCTCCAGCAGCTCCTCCATGAAGGTGCTCCTACCTCGAGAAATGCTGTCTGACGCACCCATCCTACCAGAGGAAAAAGAATTACAGAAAGTAAGAGGTGGATGTATAACCAACAGTCCAGGTCGTTGCAACAATTTTTTGACACGATGCTGGAGTACTAAACAGAACACGTGAACATGGTCACAATGAGAGACACCATGGAAATAACAGGAAAAAACAGAAATCTTTTAGGAAGACAATTTCAGCCACTTATCTGCATACATCAGGAAAGTAGAAATAAGCAAGTTAATTATGTCAGACTCAACTTCCCAACATCCCCCCAGAAAAACAGAGACACACACACAGATATACACACACACACAGTCACACATCCTCACACAACTACAGTTACTTTATGTAACAATAAATTGCTTAATTCGTTACATTGTCAAAAGCTTTCCAAAACCAATCAGTGTCTAACATTACATTAAACAAGATAAAAACTGAGTAGTGTGGGAATATTCTTTGCTGTGCAGTAAGAATAGAAGATGACAGAGGGGGAAAATAATACATACAAAATATGAGTTTGAAAGTAATGTGATTTTGAAACTAATATATATGATTTTGAAAGTAATAGCTTTTACACCAACGCAGTGCAAAGCACAGCTCAATAAATAAGCAAAAGCAAAAGTTCTCGTGCTGACCATCTACAACACAACAACTCTAAAAAAGTTGGTACATTTTGTAAAAGGTAAATTAAAACAAAGTGCAATGATTTTCAAATCCTTCTTGACATAAATTCAATAGAATACAGTACAGAGACAACAACATATTGTAAGCTGCAGCTGATCAACCGTATTGCTTTTTATAAATAAATATTATAAATTTGATGGCTGCAACACATTTCAAAAAAGTTGGGATATGGGCATGTTTACCATCGTGTTACATCACCTCTTCTTTTAATTAATTTCATAAACATAACGAAAGAATGGGGGAAAATTGGTAAAGAAGAATTTTGCACATGAAGCCTGATGTGTTTTTATAATAAATAACACTGTCTACAGGCATGAGCAATACTGAACTGGTAATTTTTTTTTGCTGTGGATCTAATAAGGAAACACAAAGCAAACAATAAGCAAACAATGTAATGGAAAAGCAAAAAACTGAGGGGGGGGGGGGCAATCCACATGTCCACAGGCTTTTATTTAAACTCAATCCCTGCTTCTAATCAGCACAATTATTAATTAAACTATCACAATGGCCTCTAAAATCCATCTTTTTAAATGCACTGAACTACCCACAATGTGACAGCTGTTAACAAAAAAAAAAAAAAAAAAAAACAACACATGACACCGCTAATTAAGTAGCCCAACAGAAAGGGAAGGTCAGAGTTAAAATCCCTCTTACACGCAGCCTACCATGTAATCTCCACAGGGCCTTCCAGGAAACAGACCTGTACTGCACTGGACTGTTATTCGATTAAGAGGTGGATGTATAACCAACGGTCCACGCCATATATATTTGTATAACCCTATTATGCAGCTTAACACAACTGCTTACATCTTGAGTGTTCCATTTTTGTTCCATAGTCTACTGGTTCAAAAACAAAAGTGTTTAATTTATCTAATGCCACTCTCAAGGTTAGACCCCTCAAGATCAAAGTCTAAGTCAACTTTGTCAATTCTGCTATACTGTACAGGACATACAGAGGATTGAAATTTCGCATCTCTTAGGTCCGCAGTGTAATACAGATGTCACATAGCACAAGACAAAAGACCAACACCACACAAGATAAAAAAGACAAGCACCACGTAACAGACAAAAGTAGATGAATACCGAATGCAATAACGCCATAAGTTAAAAAAATAAAAAAATAAATTTATATACGTCAAAATGCAATGCAATATAAAAACCTACACGTCAAATAGTGCACCATATCTGTCAGACTTAGAATAAAGTGGCTTATGCATTGTGTGATTTTGGGTGTGTGTGTGTGTGTGTGTGTGTGTGTGTGTGTGTGTGTGTGTGTGTGGGGGGGGGGGGGCTAAAGTTAAATGTATAAGGAGGTACAAAGCAGAAAGGGGAGAGAGTTCAGCTTCCTGACAGCCTGGTGGATGAAGCTTCAGTCTGGTGTTTTGGGCCTGAAGGCTCCTGAACCTCCTCCCAGATGGTAAAAGACTGAAGAAGCAGTGTGAGGGGTGGGTGGGGTCACCTGCTATCCCAAGTGTTTTCCGGGTTAGTTGGGTGTCATTAATGTCCAAGGAGGGAAGGGAGTGTAGCACCAATGATCTTTTCTGCTGGTCATCACTTGCAGCTGAACCTCTCCAAAACTGAGCTGTTGGTCATCCCAGTCAAGAACTCCATTCCCCACGAACTGTCTCTGAACCTCAACACATCAACCATAACTTCTTTCACATCGGTGAAGGACCTTGGATTGGTGTTACACAGAAATCTGATGTTCTCCAAGCACACTGCCACAGTCTGCTGGGCTTGCAGATTTGCCCTCTACAACATCAAGAAGATCAGACCATTTCTTACAGAATAACTGACTCAGCTTCTGGCCAAGCATTAGTCATCTCAAGATTAGATTATTGCAATTCACTCCTGGAAAGCCTCCCAGTCTCTGTGACGTAGCCTCTCCAGAGGATCCAGAATTCAGCGGCACGTTTCGTCTTCAACATTCCCAAATGGATGCACATCAACTCCCCTTCTCATCTCACTTCATTGGCTTCTGATCCAGGCTCGCATCAAATACAAAATCCTGATGCTTACGTTCAAGTCCATCAATGGGACTGCTCCAGGCTACCTCCAGTCCTGATTCAAGTGCTACGTCCCTTCACGTTCTCTATGGTCCGTCAATGGAAAGGGACTGGTTGCATCCCTGTTGAAGAATGGAAAACCTAGGCTCTTCTCATCTCTAGCGTCTATATGATGGAATGAACTGCCTCTTGCTTTGAAGACTTCATCGTCCTTGTCCATGTTCCGAAAGCAACTGAAGACACATCTCTGCAGGGAGCACCTCAGAACCTGAAACCTTTATCACCTCTGCTTCCTTATTACTCCATTGTTGAAAGGTTGTTTGTACAATACTGTACATTTCCCCCTTTACTTGTGTGACTTGTATAAGAATTGCTTGTGCACTTTGATGACAGGACAGCACTTACTGTTAGTTAGATTCTGTGATGCTGTTTGACCTTCTTTTTAGACATTCACATGTACTCTCACTCATTGTAAGTCACTTTTGACAAAGGCTAAATGAATAAATGTAAATGTAAGGTTGTATCTCAGTGCTTATTGAGAACACTCAAAATCCAAACATTTTCCACATGACAAATGCAAAAAAAAAAAATTAAATAAGATAGAACCTTGCACAACAAAATCTTATTAACAAATGTCTTATCCTGTAGTCTTTTTTATAAATATAAAATACATTATCAGGCAAGGGATAAAGAGTGTGGTCTTAACATTTTTCTCCTCCATTGTTAAAATTGAGCTCTGAAGTTAATTGTTTTAGTTAGAACTGTGAATAAGCTGCCAAAATTCATTATATCTTAGAGCAGAAAGTCTTCATGAACCCAAAGTGATAATCAAACCACACGCTCTTACTACACTCATCACGATAAGGCGGGTATTTCCCAGACACCACACGAGGATAAGGCTTTATTTCACAACTTTACATATGTGACTAGAATTTCTCCTAAATATAGCAAATTTGCGCTTTATATAAAATGTGCATTATTAACCACTGTCACTAAGAAACCAGTATGGCATCCCATCAGTACAAAGAGGGAACATTTACTGTGGCTACCTGAAGAAGCACATGGACTCCACAGATAACTATTCTGACAGCGCCCTACATATTTTCTCTGGGAGAAACTGCCTTTGGAATTTAAATCCATATATATAAAGCACATGTATGAATAACGCTTTTGCAGTTTCCTCCATGACAGTAATAAAAACAATGGCTCAAGATCATTCATAATCAGCTTTCACACTTTCACATACTGTGCATAAATATTACACTAATTATACAAAAAGGTACAGCTTCTTTCAGGTTCAGAGCCTCTTTAATCATTAGTAAACAAAATGTCCCCAACCTATTTTCTTAGGCTTATTTTATGCCACACCAAACATCGACTCTGTTAGCTAGTTCAACCTAAAGCAGGTATAACATGGCTTCCATCAGCATCACTCAATGCTTGCACATGCATGGCCTTCACATCTCCTTAATGGGAGTGTAACACTTAATTCTAACTGTGGACATTGTAAAAATTAACAGATTTAAAACCAAACCATCATAACAACACAAGCTAGCTGCAACGTGGTGGACGCTTCAGAATCAGGCCCATGGAGGATACTCCAAGTTCAATGTCAAGAAGAGATAAATATGAATGTTGCCATTTCATGCTGGCAAAGAAACCATCTGTCAACACAAAACATCCATTTAAAAATAAAGAGCATGCGATAGCATTACACCTGCAGCACTGCTTGAGGGACTTTAGAATCACAGCCTGCCTATACATACAATACACCTTACTGGCACAGAGAACCAGGCAGCAGTTGTCTAAAATGTCATTTCAACAAACACAAACTAAACCCAAGAGAATGCAACTGGGATATTAGGGACAAGTAACCATGGACCTTTTGGACCTGTTTGAATCAGAAACACCAATCGACTTCCTGCAATGCTTTAATTAGCCTCATCTGTGAGTGAGGAACAACCTGCTGGGGTAAGAATCTCTGTCTCATAAGAACCATTACACCGGGCTAAGCTGAAGTGGAACACCATCAAGGGCCTTTCTGCTCTCAGTCTTGGCTGTCATGTGGGACACTGCTGATCTAATCTACGAGCATGTGAGCAGAACAGAAGCTATATGTTCCGTATACATCATTTATTTTGCTGTTTCTCTTCATGTCAAGTAGGCAACTAAATCCATTTTTCCAGAATACAAAATGCCCCATGTTTTCTATTCACCTTGGGAGTTTAATTTATTTTCAGGTATCTATTCCACAGACATGGCAAGATATCTGAAATTTAGAGGCATGGAAGTTAATACTAAAGCTTTAAAAAAAATTGCATACTACTTTTGAACCGACATGTATAGCTTTGCAGGCCTTAAAGCTTGAGATTAGGTTCCACGTCTAGTGGAGTAGCAGGCCACACACAGATGTGCAACACGTATGCTCAAATGCAGTAACCCATTAAACAGCAATTTAGTTTATTAATTAGCTCGTGAAAACCCTAAGATTAATTGCTATGTGCTGGTAAACACTTGGATCATCCAAAGCTCGCTGTCCAAATCAAGTCTTCTCACAATGCTTCAAAAAAGGTTGGATCATACACTGAAAGTACAATAAATACGTCCGTCGTAATGTTAATGAAAAATGTAAATCAAGAAGGTTTTTAAAATAGAAAAATTATGCTGTTCTGGTCCATCCAAAAACCCCGTATCAATTCTTCGAAATACCACTTAAAAGCCATTAAATACCTCCACAACAATCAACCCATGACCTCAGCACAAATAACATTTCAAACACAAATTACCCAATTAGCAAACATTTTATGAAGTCGTTTAATGACATACGATTCTATGAAGGTCACAACACACCATTACCAAAAGTAATGCACATCCCATTTGATTTTCATATATTTTGTACACTGTAATAAAAATGTAATCATTGAATATATTAAAATTATAACTGCAGACAACAAACAATAGAACTGGCTATAATGAAAAGTTACTGCACTAACCCATTCAAATAAAAATTGAGTGAGTTTTGTTCGGTGGCATTCTGTTTAGTGCACTGTTGTTATCTTTTTTCCCCCGATGCAGTGGGGACAAAATGTTTTTGAGGTGTTGAATGGTTTGCTGAGCTTGGAAAACTGTTCAACACCTCAACGACCAAACCGAGCTACGAAGACCACCTATCTTCTCTATAATTTCTAACAAATTTTGTTATAGTGAAGTTGAAATACCAAAATCTGACCACCAAAAATCCAAATCCAACTCAAAATGTCAGACAGTGAGTACTGAACATGCATTCTTTAACTGAAAAAGGAAATCTGTTATAATTCAAAATTACTGTTTCAAAACACAAGAAACACCACAATGACAATATGTTCGCCAAACAACAAACCGAATGACTGCTGTACAATCAAAACGCTAAACATGAGACACGGTGTATTTTTATATTATTAGACACCAATAATAACACGAAAATAAATACAGATAAGAGGAAATAAATTCATCAACAAAACAAAAAAAAAGATAAAACGCACTTCACACCCTTTCTATGCAAAAACAGGAGAAAAAGCTACACTTAATAAAACTTGCCTTTGTCTGTAGTGTGGTACTAAATAATGGTACAACATAGCATAGAATTAACAAGAACAATTAGATATTAGATTAATTAGATATCACTAAAGTATACACACAAAGTATGTTCCAAAAAGCTAAACCAAGACCAGTATCCAAAAGTGCAAACAATTCTCAATACAATGTCTCCAAAAACTCCCTCCTCCTCCATTTTGTTTTACATCCTCGTTTTTTAGGCTTTACAAGCCAATCTGTTAGAGTTTCTCATGGAGATACACTTCAAAGAACTCAATCCACAAACTAAAGGTATCTCTGATAGCACAAATAATTACAAATGGGATTTTAATAAGAGAGCCTTAAAAAACACAGTCCTCTTTGCCCCTCACAGAAAGTCATGACAATATTTGAATACTTCAGGAAATATGAACCACTATCAGAATAAATCAGGGCTGTGGTTTGCCTCAATCAGAAATTATTCGACCAGCTAGTGGATGTCACCATGTCTTGGCATGTTCACTTGCACAAAACTGACCGTTGTAAAGTTCATTAGCATACAATGATATTGACAATCGGGTCATTGTAAAAAAAAAAAAAAAAAAAAATTCACAAACCTCACATACGAAATGAAAGCAGAGCTTCCTCTACAACTGTCAGGATATGCATCTTCTTTCCTTACAACCTTTGCATTTAAAATACAAATTAATAGTCTTGACTACACTTAGTTAATGAAGCTGCACAGCAATAACAGTTCTGTAAATTCTGGATATCCAGCAAAGAACAAGAATATTTTTTACCAACAGATTAGAGACTAAATGTAGTTTTTTTTTCCTTCACAAACCTGGTCATCATTTTTCGACCTGCAATAACGACACAATCACAGGTATAACTAATCAAAAACCAAATTAGAACTTTCTTCCATAACAGGTTCGTACATTCATACAATTTTTTTTTATGCGCACTTCATTTTAGCACCTATAAACAAGGTTAAGGAAGGAAAGGAAGGAAGACAGCACCAAGAAGCCAACCTCAGGCTACAGTAAACGAGGGCCTTGCCTGGAGGCTCACAGGGTAGCTTAGCAACTCTTTGATTCTGTGTATAACTTGCCCTTCACTGCAGGTTGTCAATGACAACAGCACAATTCAAAGATCCCTTTTAACGTGCATCACGTTACAAAAATAAACTGCACACACAGACATGTAAAACCCTAACACACAAAGCAAAAATATAACAACTCTCAGAACACCATTCATGAAAAGGAAGCAGGCAATCAGCAGTCCAAATACCAGACAGCTCAAAGCTCTCAACGTGCGTAACACCGCAGAGCACTGCAGGTTTCGGGCTTAAAAAAATTATCAAAAAGGGGCCACATAAAAAAACCACGTTAAAAAAAAATTTAATTGTTATAACTGGCCACAATTTTCTTATGCTGACAAGAGCCCAGTCATTTTCTAGGTTTCTTGGAAAGTGATTAGCTGACAGTGAAGCATGCAGGATGCCCTATTCTGAAAGTGTTGACAGTAATTTTGATGGCATTTTGGCAGCAGAACACACACCTTTTTTGGCAAGCTGCCAAGTTACATTGTTTGGCAGGACATGATTAGGGAGATGGACAATTATTAAAGCTTTCATTCACAAATAGCTGGACAGAGTCTCAAAGAATAATTGGCCCGATGCTGAAAAAACCTTAACCGCCTTCTTGTTTGTGGAAGGGCTTGCTTGGTATGAAGTGGTTTCAGGCACTATTCTTACACCCATTTCAACTGACACAACACAATGACCCGTGTTCAAGGCTTTGTGCCCTAAAAGACTGACAGACAGCATAGGCAGACCTATCTATGCCTCTAGGGTGTAGCTTGGTGTCAGGCAAAAATGGAAGTTTAAAACCCATCCATCTAGCATATCAGCAAGCTGCTAGGAAATCATTAATCATTTGAAACCTTCAATCAATTATATTAACAGTGCAGTTTATTGAAATGTATCTATATATGGATCAGTGCACAGTCTGTACATTTCGGGTTTAGTTTCTGGCTTTATAATGCGACTAAAAAAAAATGAATAAGTTCACAACCACAAAAAACGAAAAAGTTAAAGCTCAAGTAAAAGCGATTCCGGCATGACGAGGCAAAACAACGGCAGAGCTGTCCGCGTCTGCCAGCTGTGTCACGCGCACCCGACACGCTGACAGGAACCTTTACACACTCTACCAGAGCCAAAGGCAACAGGCAGCAGCATCTGGTCTATTTAGGTACATTGCTGGTGCTCTGTAATATGTCACATTTCATGTTGTGCAGCCAAATAAAATATTAATTACAACAGCTAATGAAAGAAATCAACTATGAACCTTTAAAGAGTTGACAGCAGTTGGCGAGTTGGGTTTAGCAGCACACGGTAAAGTCATACCAACCACCTGAAACGCATATACTCGCTCACTGCTTATTTTTTCACACATTTTTTTGTCATCGAACTAAACAGAATAAGTCACAAAAACATACGTGAATGCAAAGGGCTCCAGACAGCGTTTAACACTGGTCAAGTACTTTGTACCATATGGCACCACTAATGACTACACACTCACCCCTGAGGAGAATGGAATGAGCCAGATTAATGCTAATACATTACATTACCATTTGAGCCTTTCAAAATGGGCCTCTGCACATGGAAACTATTCCACTACATAGGCTATATTCAGAATGAATACCAAACCTGGGTGTAAAAAAGGTGTTTTTTTTTTTTTAAGCAGGTCCCTGTCACCTCAGAGGTAAACAAACTGTTGTTAGTGTTATAACTCTCTGAAAATGAATGCAAGATGGACCTCTTCACAAATGGTAACACAGGTATAAATGTAAAAATCAGGGGGCTACTTGTACGTAAATCTAGCTGCTCAATTTGCAGTGAAAGGGGAGTTAGTGGATATTCTACCATCAAAGCAGATGACACACATCTATTTCACTAACCAGTGATTGGTCACCTCTGCCTGGTGTCTAGCACTAATAAATCCCATGAGTGTCCCCCGTCCCCTTTGCGTCACTCAGGGCTGAAGCACACGGGCAAACTGGCAAAGACCAGTAGCACCACCACACTCTTACATCACACAGAGCAGCACAAACGGTCACCCAAAAGCTGGGGGTGGGGGGGGGGCGGGAGCCTCCATCTGTTCCAGACACGAATCTCTGCTCAGCTAACCACAAATTCTCAAGCAAAAGGCAACAGAGAGGCATGAGAGACATTAGCCAGACAGCAGCAGCAATGACAAACTGTGAAACAGCCTTTCAGAACACACCACCACCTACTGCTCTGGAACATTAACAAAACGCAATTAAAGGCGGGGAAAAACTTTTAAAAAATTACAGTGCTGCATTTAAACATATTGCTTCAGATTTGCAGAATTGCTGCAGACTACATAATTTAATGTTATTTGCGATGGCATGCGTTTAAACCATACTGCACAGCAGTAACAGCTAAAGTACAGCGCCTGTACCATTTAAAATTCCCTTGAGTAATGTCATCTTTTAGAACATCAATGTAGCAGAAACACCCAAAAGAGAACACTTCAATCCGCATCAGCCACCGAGTCTGCTTAAAGCACCGCCAGTGTTACGTTGGGCCAACGCAGCTCAGTCAGCTGTTCAGACAACCAGCGTGCTGAATGGACCTGGGAGAGAATGAATGAAACTAAGAAGTGAATGAAAGGTGGGCAAGCGCACAGCATCCCTCCTCGTCGGTGCTACGGCTCGCTCTGCCGTTCACGTGTGTCGAGTAATCACAGTTTACCTGACCTTTTCTCAGCTTCTATGTAAACACTGCAGGCATCGTCCTCACCGACTCTCTTGCGCAGACACAAACAGATAAACCGGGAGTCAGCACTGGCAGCTTTAATTTTACCTTACGTGCCTACGCATGTGCATTTTTCAGTTCACCTGCTAAGTGCAGATATTTTTTTATACAACATATGGCTTAAATGCATTAATCGCGGACACATCCTTCAAGACAGACAAATCTGCTTTGCTGGTGACCGGCTAAAAAAACCAGGGTCGCAAAAATGGAGCATCAATAACAAATGTTTCTCTATTCATACAAACATGCTCCGCTCATAATACAGAGCAGCACATCTGCATTGTCAAAACAGGACTCATTTGGCCAAAAAGAATGCATTCAATTTATAAATATACATAATTTATGCCAGAGGAATTTTACTTTGTATTTAAGAAGTACTGTGTTGTTCTTAGAAAAGCCAGCTTCACATTCATCAAAGATTCAACATATGGCAACAATATGGGCATTTTCAGTGTCCACCAGTACAAAAAGGCCAGATGTAAACTGGTAAGTCATTGAGGCCTCCTGTAATTTCTCTGTCAGCTGGGAAGGAACACAGGCCCTGGACTGATCTCACAGCTGCCTTCTGAAGTGAAAATTAACAAGAACAGTGACGGGAGGAGGACGACGAGGAAGAAGAGAACATCAAGCACGAGGTACAGGCTGAAGATCAGCACAAGTCACGTTGGCATTCCACAATCTCCCCTATCTACCCATAAATAAACACATACACGAATATATAGACTAAAATTTGGCCGCAAGTCAGCTGTATGTCCAGCGTTAATCTCTTGATATTTCCCAAGGGTAACATTTTTCAATGCTTGTGTTTCTTTGAGCTGCCACTATTGATCACAGGGATATAATGTAAACACCAGAAGCAAAGCAGGTATTAAAAAGAATATTGGCGTCACAAATCAAAACGAAAGTAAGAGTGCCTTGACCAAATGTCCTTCTTGAAGATGGTGACCCACAAGCGATTACCCAAATATTAAAGATTTTTTTTTCCTTGAGTCTTCAGATAAATGCACACACTTTCTATGGTTTTTACTGACCACTACAGGCAAGGTACCTAGAGCATAAGGCATTATTATAATTAACTTATATAATCAAAATCTAATGAGCCATATGTTATTGAAAAACGAAAATTAATGTGAAATTAAGTATGGGTGTTGCTACTACAATTTAACACACAATTTCAAGACACTTCTGGCAAACTTAATTGACAGGTTGGCCATGGTTAATTTCACCTCTGCCGTCATCAGCATTCACTGTATCAGCTACAATCTGACAAGGAAATTACTGTCGTGTTTTGGCCTTGAAGCCATCGTGGAGACAGCTGACAGTATTCTGTTCGGCCCAGAGTCTCATCTGAGGGACACAAAGCAGAAGTGACAACACCCACACCGGCATTGCTGCAGGGAGGCCACAGCACACACAAAGCCTTGGAATGAAAAATGTACCATTTTCTAAGGTGGTGGCTGTTCCCAGAACCATCATCTCCTGCAGGATGGGACAGAGATTCAGCCATGACCTTTAAGGTCACCCCTAGGATTCTTTTTTTTTTTGTACTCTGGTCTTTCCTTTCATTTTTAATTTAAAATCACACTTTGTGCTTTGCTGAAAACACCTAAGTGCATGTACAATTGGAAAGATTTATTCTCTCTTTCACTGCAGGAGAATTCGTACCAGAAAAATACTCTCATAACGTTACGCTAATTGTTTTCTGCAGTTCCCTGCTTCAAAGGATACAAATACGTTATTTTGTGGCGTTACACTCATGTAACTTCTGATCTGAGAGCAATTTTTGTCAATTGGTAACATGTGAGGAAATTGACTTTTATTTCCAAACAATTACAAATGGAAGAGTAAGCTATAAACACTCAATCAATTTCACCTTCATACCTATGAGAAAACATCAAAAGTAATGTATTTACATTAAAATGCCCAAATTAGAAAATAAATTTACTTTAATGTTATAGTCTTTCATCGTCGCCCTTTTAAAGAAAACTGGACATATGCAATCTGTGGAAACTATGCTTTTTCATAAACTGTAATTGTACGGTAATGGTTCTTACAAACATACGGAACTACAAATTGACATAACGTCTTTCTTTTTGATCCTCATCCATAATAATTCCAAAAGCCTGCACAGTTTAAATTTTAGTTTACAAAAAGGAAGCAAAAAGAAAACCTAGCGAGAACAAAAGGAACAGGAAAAAAAAAAAAAAACAAACCATATACAGCGATGACTGTCATCCATGACAGTAATATAACTGAAGTAGCAGTTATTGGTCTTCTGCTAAGATTTCTGCATTCAACTTCATTTCCTGTTTCCATGACAACAAGGGGGGGGGGGGGGAAGCATAACCTTGCTCTGAATTGAATAAACAAACGTCAACCTCAACAACTGGCAACCAGTGCTGAATGAAAGAGGCACACACAAATGCGAGAACCTTCTGTCCCACGTCATCAGGAAGTCTGAGAAAGCACCGTACTGTCGTAGCACATGCGGCTGACCGAAACCAATTCCTTTGTTCAGACTCACAGCATTCATCGCGATTAACATGGGATGGATTGAAATTAGCATTTTTATGAACAACCACACTTATGGTACTTAACATTTTTATATCAAATTTCAAGGTCTTTGACCACAGGTATATGGAGAAAATCTTTCTAAATAAATGAGGGTACAACATCTCCCATCTGCCATTCTCCCATACCAGTGTGTACAACTGTAGGACACAAGAGACATGTTGCTGGTTGTGGTGAAAATACACCAACATAGCTTGTTTACTTCATTATGTTTGGTCAGAGTCATTCCACCTTTTCCTTGTATGTGTGAATTTTAACTTTCGTTTTCTGTGCTGGTTTAAGTCAGACCTATGATCCGGACTCCTAGGCTTTGCCAATAAGCAAATTTTTTTTGTTCGTATTAAACTATTTTCATTATCAATGTCATACTTCACAGCCTACTAAAAACCTCTGGTTTGTGATTACCTTCTGGTGTTACATGACTCACAGCCCTACACTAAGAGATTATTTTGAAAATTTACAACCCTGTGGTCATTGATTTGTCTGACTGTATTTATAAATATCTGTTCAAATTCTGCAATACGCAGACTGTTTGTAAAACAATCTTTAAAAAAAGCCCTAAAACACAGACCTTAGACCATTAAATTACTGTTCATGAACCACTATGAAAATTACATTTTAAAACTCCAGTTTAATTACTTCCTACTCCTGCTTTATCTTTACATTAATTAGAACAAAATGGCAACTCAGGGGATACAAAGCTATCAATTTTGGAAAGAATAGAGAAGTGAATAACTACTGACAGACTGATCTTGTTCTCCATGTCCGTCCTTCCCCAGCTGGGGAGTCTCCAGCCTCTCACACCTGATCAACAGGCAGACTGGAGCTTCTCACTGAGGGAGCTAATAATCTCAGCTCAGCAGTCTGCTTTCTGAGTCACAACACACACACTGCTCTACTTGTTTCACAGGGCAACAGGTTCTACTCTACTCATATAATCGGTGATCTCTAGATATTTAAAATAATACACTGGGAGTAGGCTAGTTAAAAAAAATGAATAGAGAACATCTGAAGCCTTCAATGGCCTCTTCATCAAAAGGAAAACCTGACGCAATTTCGACTTTTGCATACCGGGGCTCAGGGGAGCAGCAATAAGAAGTTCAGGAAATGTACATGATCCACACAGACATTAGCTGACACTGATGTCTGGAGTCCTGGCTGCAGAAGCAGCTCACAAGCTGCCTGACAAGCTGTTACAAAGACAAAGATGTGTGACCACTGTCATCACAAGCCCGGGAAAGAAAATGAATGTTGTCAGTCAAACCTTCACTCAGTTAAATTATCTGTGCTATGCCAGTGTGGCAAATTAATCAAAGTAAATAAAAAAACTATAATAATTAAAGTGAGGGGGAAGCAAGTGGAACTTGTCACAGCATAGACGAAACCATACTTGTTTCTAATTAGAATACAGTGAAGGTGTGTCCTAATGCATGCAGGAATATCACACCGAGTAAGAAAAACCAATTATTTATGCATCAAACTAACATGCACAAAGCATGCATCTTAATTAAAGTTAAAACAAAGGAACTGTTGCATAATGCCCATACATAGAGCACTGGTTTGCAAACAAACATGCTAAGTGAACAAAAACAGCCAGGTAAAATGATATAGATTGTGGTCATAATCTATGAAACCAGCAATGGATGACCGCTATAATCTTCATTTGTCCTAAAATTACAGTGTCGCAGCGCAGGGTTCTGAGAGCGGCAGACATCCTACAGAGCGGGACGCAGACTGCAGACGGATGAACAGAGCATGCCGAGGAGCACAGTAGCAAAACACAGATAAGTGTGCAATTAAAAAGGAGGACAACCCACCGTTCTGCACACGTATGAACTTTACACATTACTGACTATTCCAATTTAGCATTCACTTTAAAGGGAGGCTGTGAACACCTTCACCTTATGACCAAATCTGAAACAACGCTGATATTAACTGCTGCATTAAAGGCAGACATAATTTTGAGGGAGGGAGGGGTCAGGAAGTGCCGCAGTGGCACTGACACATACAGCCAGGATCACATGCTCACTACAGCAGTCCAGGGAAGCGTGACAAACACTTATCAGGCACGGTAATTCATTTAGGGGGTTTTTCTGGGCATGTGCTGGGAGGGGTGTTTCTGTAATCTATCTAGCTAGGCTTCTAAAGCACACTGGACTCTGTGCATATGTCGTATTCAGCAGTGGAGAAGATGAGGCTGATAAATAAACAGGTAAGAAAAAGATTAGTTTATTTGTTTTTAAAACTCACAAAAAAATGTGGTGAGGCAAATTAAAGTGTCTGAAAGCAAACACAAGGAGTATAGACTGTAAATAAAAAAGGGTCGTGTCAACGTGTCAAGTAACCAAGCCGCTCTTGTTGGTGCCTGCGAATAACATGCAACTGTTTCTCCAACTCAGCTCTTTATTAAGCCACACAACCGGCACACTTTTAAAACAAGTTCTGTTCTGACTCAAATTACTCTGGCTATTCCAGAAAAACACTGCTGAAAACCTACAGCAGTATTGTTCTTATACATAAAGACTTTTTCAAAAAGTACTGTCTAATGAACACTATTGTTAATATATAAAAGCTGTATCAAATTTAGTTTTGATAATTTTAGTAAATTGGCAAAATAATGGAATAAAGTTCTAAAGCAGAAATTATTTACAGTGATTCCCCCAAAAGGACCTTCTTGAATAATGAAGAAATCCAATACAAATCAAAAAACATCAATTAATCTCTCACAGGGAGCCATTTTCAAAGTCATAACCAACCATGAAGGGCTTTATTACTGAAATACTGGATCTTTCCTTGAGACTGACACGTGACCGTCTTGTAACGCTGATTAAAAACAAAAACTGAGTACAACCAAATGCCAGCAAGGTTATGTAAAAATATACCAACGCCTTAATTTTTTAAACATTCTCAAAATTGATTTCTAATTTTCACATTATGTGTGGTCTTTGCATTCATTACCTAGCCTCAACCATCTCTACACAGGAGGTAAACAAGTTTTAAAACATTTAAAATGTTTAAAACACATTTTAAAGCTCCACATTCCTGTGGCTGATTTCAGATGTTGCCTGCTCTCACTAAGGGCAAACATGGCTAAGCTCCTTGTGTGTTCAGATGAATAAAAAAAGTGTTTCAGAAAAAATTTACACAAAGGTGAAAATACATACAAACAGCCAAACATACAAACTTCCTGCCTGTAACTGATTAAAAAATAAAAATAATGTTTTCTCAAACTATAAATAATAAAAGGAATAGATTGTAGGGGACGTTTGAAAGCAAGCCTATGATGGTAGTACTGGACATTTCTTTTTGATTTATGCAACAGGCACTGGACGGTTTTTTGAAACAAGATTCATCCATCCATCCATTATCTTAACCGCTTATTCCTGGTGAGGGTCGCAGGGAAGCCTGGAGCCCATCCCAGAGCACACAGGGCGCAGAACAAGACCGAATACAGTAATCCAAGTGGCCAACAATGAAGAACATTTTCAATTTTACCATCATTAAAAATTCATTTATGTAATTGGCAAAGGTAAGCTTGTTGTCACTATGTACTGTATCAGCGTAAAAAGGACGAATTGCACCTGCCTTGTAAACAATGCTGTTTTCTGCAAATGAAACCGTGTTGCTCATTAGCAATCTAGAGCGTGCATTTTCGAGGTACCTGGTGTAGATGCCATCCAGAATGCCGATCGTGGCCTCTTGTGCTGGAACAAAGGAGCCCAACTGTGCCATGATGGCGATGAGGGCCACCTGTCGGATGTAGGAGCTTTTCCCCCCCATGTTTGGCCCCGTGATGATCATGGCTCGCTTTCCGGTTCCCTGAATAAGAGGGACAGAGGCCAAACTTCAGCATGGAAACCAGCCGGAGCACCCTACCAAACCTGGTTTTAGTACTCCTGCCGCCAGGTGTTCCGAAAATTCGACATCATAATGATTCATCAGGGAATGCTGATATGTCAAGTTTAACACTGCTGATTAAAAGACCTAACATTAGAACAAAGAAAGTTAAACATTTAAAATGGGTTACATGTGAAGAGAGTGAGCTACAATATATAGTTTGGTACCACATTAGGAACTGAATTCTTGGTACTCCAAAACGGTACCAAAGTCAACTGTACTTCTTGTTTTTCTAATGGCATGAATCACCACATTAAAAGTATACGTTTTGCCATTAATAATTAAAGCTTTTAACTCAGCAGACAGTGAAGAAAAAAAAACATCACCCAAAGAGTGCAGACACAAAATGCAGTGTGTCATTGACTTTAACGGAAGTTATTTTGTAAAACTGCAGAATAAAAAAAAACAATAATAAAGTAATGGGAACTATGTCTGTTATTCCCATCCTTACACACATACATTTATTGCTTTAATTCACTCTTTTCATTAATTGAATACAGTAGAAACACCTGTGGTTTTAACAATGTAAATCATACATGGCTCAAACATAAAAAAAAGGTAGAGGTGTAATTTAAGACAAGTCTAATGATATAGAGAGTGGTTATGTACTGTACTGTAATTATACCTGCACCAGATGACAATTAAAACTTGGATTTCTTCATTTGTCCATATCCATTATTTTATTTTTACTGCAAGTTTCTCAGCTTGTAACTATGCTTTTTCAAGATGGTAGCTGTAATTTTGTGTTTGCAAGGCATGCCATTTGCATAACCAATTGGTGTTAAACGTTTGCGACCCGTAATTAGTGAAGAACCAAACAAGAATCACAAGTATTGCATGGGAAGGCACTGGAAAAAGGTACTACCATTTTTTTTTTTTTGTCAAATGTTTGGTACCTGGTGCAGTGGAAAAACATCCTAAATGAACATGTGTGTGTATATACAGACAGACCTTTACGATGGGGTTCAGTTCCAGCAATTGGGTCATAAGTCAACTCTGTCACAAGTCACAGAATAAACATGTACAGGTTCCGTATATGAACTGTATGCAGAGTCACATACATGTTGTGGCTTTGTTATGCATACCATACATGTCATAACACTTATACTACTGTGTGTACCATTCCATACATTTTACACACACAGTCATGACGTTACATATACAAATGGATGGGGGGGTGTGTGTGTGTGTGTGTGTGTGTGTGGTTGTCAAGGATCTGCAGTGAATTCTACAAAACTATGATGTTAAGTAATCAAATGGCTGTCTTCAATTGTTAAAAAATGCTTAGTCTAACAGCCTTAGACCTATTTTGTTAAATAAAACAATATTTATGAAGAGACTAATGTCTCTTCAGCTGTACAATGAAAGCCATCATGCATTTTGATCTTGATAACAAAATTACAAGTTAGGAATGTTTTGTTCAGCTTTATAGGATACTCAATCAAAAACCAATGGTAACAATTATTATTAATAAAAAGCAATGATTGCTTTTATGTCACTTACGGGAAACGAAAACGCTTATTTCAACAGTAAGCAATCGCGATTACTGCACTGTCACACACTGGACACCAGACACATATTAAGAACCCAGAGGGAAACCAAGCACAACAGTGCTCATAACCTTCAGAAATGCACTACATGCACGGACATGCACTATATTGCTAAAAAGTATTGGGACGCCTGCCTTTACACACACATGAACTTTGATGGCATCCCAGTTTTAGTTCCTAGGGTTCAACATTAAGTTGGCCCACCCTTTGCAGCTATAACAGCTTCAACTCTTCGGGGAAGGTTGTCCACAAGGTTTAGGAGCGTGTCTATGGGAATGTTTGGCCGTTCTTCCAGAAACATTTGTAAGGTCAGGCACTGGTATTGGACAAGAAGGCCTGGCTCAGTCTCCGCTGTAATTCAACCCAAAGGTGTTCTATCGGGTTGAGGTCAGTCAAGTTCCTCCACCCCAAACTCATTCATCCATGTCTTTATGGACCTTGCTTTGTGCACTGGTGAGCAGTCATGCTGGAACAGGAAGGGGCCATCCCCAAACTGTTCCCACAAAGTTGGGAGCATGAAATTGTCCAAAATGTCTTGGTATG
>JABJVR010005843.1:0-13093 GCA_025773905.1 Chitala chitala | reverse complement strand
CATCTAGATGCCTAAATGCATTGAGTTGCTGCCATGTGATTGGCTGATTAGCAGTTTGTGTTACCAAGCAATTGAACGGGTGTACCTAATAAAGTGGCTGGTGAGTGTATATCACAGTGTGTTACTTACTTTTGCGTTAAGTGGCCTTGGGCCAACTGAGACAGGTTTAGGGGCCCTTCACATTCTGCAATACCTAGATCTGACTGTGTATAACACACTAGAGCACTGGTAAATACCGCTTGTTTACATTTTGTTTTACATTGTGGTTAGTGTATGTAGTGGTGGGGGTTTTTTTGTCTTCATATAGACAGTTTCAGACATGTTTGGTTTCTAGTTTATTTTGTTTTATTTATTTCTTTCCTTTGGCATTCCCTTTTTGTCCCACTCCTTTGTGTTTTTGTTGTTTTTTCTACGATTATAACATAACCTACTTTATTGTCCTGTCTGTCTTACCCCTTTGTACATAGCCCTATTTTCTCATATATAAACCAAAAGAAGCTATATAAAGATGTGTTCTCTACTATCCTGTGGTGGTACGAGCTGGTAATTTCCCCATCAGTGACCTTCCAGTGTAATACTGAAGGGTTACGATACTACATTCTCATAACACATCAGTATATCAGTCCAGCCTCTGAGAGTTAAGGAATCTTATGACTTGTGGAAAGAAACTCTTGCTAGACTGAACAGTTTGAGTGAGAGGTGTGTGGGGTCACCCACAATGCTGGCGGCCTTGTGGGTGCACAGTGTGGTTTAAATGTCCTTGATGAAGAGCAGAGACACCACAATGATCTTCTCAGCTGTCCTCAATATCCGCTGCAGGTCGTTGCAATCTGATATGGTGCAATTTCCAAACAGTGATGCAGCTGCACAGGATGCTCTCAATAGTCCCTCTGTAAAACATGGTGAGATTGGGTGGAGGGAGATGGGCTTTCTTCAGCTGCCTCAGAGAGTACAGCCACTGCTGAACCTTCCTTAAGATGGAACTAGTGTTGAGGGACCAGGTTCTCTGCCAGGTGGCACATGTTAGTGGTATTATAACAAAGTGGAAGCAACTGGGAACCACAGCAACTTAGCTACGAAGTGGTGGGCCACGTAAAATGACAGAGCGGGGTCAATGCATGTTCAAGTGCACAGTGCGCAGAAGTCGCCAACTGCATGCAGTCAATAGCTACAGACCTCCTAACTTCATGTGACCTTCAGATTACCACAACAACAGTGCATAGAGAGCTTCATGGAATGGGCTTCCATGGCTGAGCAGCTGCATCCAAGCCTTACATCACCAAGTGCAACGCAAAGCGTCAGATGCTGTGGTGTAAAGCACGCTGCCACTGGAGTTTAGTGCAGTGGAGATGTGTTCTCTGGAGTGACGAATCATGCTCCTCTCTCTGGCAATCCGATGGATGTGTCTGAGTTTGGCGGTTGCCAGGAGAACGGTACTTGCCTGACTGCATTGTGCCAAGTGTAAAATTTGGTGGAGGGGGGATTATGGTGTGGGGTTGTTTTTCAAGGGTTGGCCTTGGCTCCTTAGTCCCAGTGAAGGGAATTCTTAAGGTGTCAGCATACCAAGACATTTTGGACAATTTCATGCTCCCAACTTTGTGGGAACAGTTTTGGGATGGCCCCTTCCTGTTCCAACATAACTGCGCACCAGTACACAAAGCAAGGTCCATAAAGACATGGATGAACGAGTTTGGGGTGGAGAAACTTGACTGGCCTGCACAGAGTCCTGACCTCAACCTGATAGAACATCTTTGGAGTGAATTAAAGCTGTCAAACATTCCCATAGACACACTCCTACACCTTGTGGGCAGCCTTCCCAGAAGAGTTGAAGCTGTTATAGCTTCAAGGGGTGGCCCAACTCAATATTGAACCCTACGGACTAAGACTGGGATGCTAGAAATGTTCATGTTCATGTAAAGGCAGTCATACCAATACTTTTGGCAATATAATGTAGGTGTCCTAGTGGATGAGAGCAAAGTGGAGCATTAGGTCAATATAAAACATGTAGGGGATTCAGGGTGGTGGGCAGCAGGTTTTTCATGTGCCTTATGACCAGCTTCACGAAGCACTTCATAATGGTCAACATTAGTGTGATGGGTTGATAGACATTGAGGCAGGACACTAGGGACTTCTTGGGCACAGGTATGATGGTGGTTGCCTTAATGCACATAGGGAGTTAAAAATGTCTGTGAGAACATCCACTAGGTGGTCTGCACATCCCCTACACATCCCCTGAGCAATCTTTCAACTGTAACATCGCCAACCTCAGCAAAGAATCTTGGGTTTCTCATGGATGACAACCTGGCATTCTCCACATGCATTGATACAGTCTGCAGGGATTGTGGATTTGCCTTCCACAATATCAGAAAATTCAGACCATTTCTAACAACATGCAACCCAGTTTCTTGGTCCAAGCATTAGTCATTTTAAGATTAGACTACTGTAACTCACTCCTGGCTGGGCTCCCAGTCTCTGAGACACAGCCTCTTCAGAGGATTCAGAATGCTGCAGCGCATCTTGTCTTCAACCTTTCCAAATAGACGCACATTACTCCACTTCTAATCTCCCTTCATTGGTTTCCGGTCTCATATCATGTACAAGATCCTCATTTTTCCTTTCAAGCTCATAAAAGGAATAGCTTCAAGTTACCTCCAGTACCAAATCAAGACCTAAGTCCTGTCCCACCCTCTATGGTCCACTAATGGGAAGAGACTGGTTGCACCCCTGCTAAAGAGTGGTCAACCTAGGCTCTTCTCATCTCTGGCACCTAAATAGTAGAATGAGCTGCCCCTCACTTTGAGGTCTCTGTTGTCTCTGTCTCTGTCCATGTTCCATAAGCAGCTGAAGACTCATGATTCAGGGAACACCTCAGCACTTGAACCACATCTTCATCAGTGCTGTTTCATTATTACTCTAATGTTTTAATTAATGCTTACTTGTACATTGTCCTATTGCAAATTTTAAACCTTAGTTTATTGTTATTTAACTGTTTGTCATGTTAGTTAAATTGAACTCTATCTCGCTTAACTGAATCTTGAGCACTTTAATTACAAAGACAGAAATTACTGTTACCTGGATTCTTAGATATTGTCTGACTTCATTTTAATATGCCTGTGTACTCAGTCATTTGTAAACCACTTTGTACAAAAACCACCTGCTAAATGAATACATATAAATGTAAATGTCTGGTCCAGCAGCATTCATTAGGCTGACTGTGTACCTTGCAGTTCCATAGAGAAAATTTTTTAACCTGCCTTATATTAGTCATAATACCAGGCCTTTAACCATTCTGTCACCTTTCTTATGATTATCCTTACGTTCATGGTTTAAGTACCAGAGTCAGGTCCAAATTATTAACACATAATTCATACATAATCCATATATAATCCATACATAATCCATGTGAGCATATGATTTTAAAAATATTATATTTCAGAAAAAAATTACCAAATATATCACTATCAGCATTTAAAATTAAAAAGACATGCTATGATATTTAATCTGGCACTAACACCATGTTTAATAAATTTAAACCTCATTGGATTGAATGTGTGAATATTCCACTGAAGGTAGAGACATTGCTAGAAAGTCCTGCATTAGTTAAAAAAAAAAAGGCAAGCCACCTCATTACATTTCCCCAACAACAAACAATGGATTTCAAATGAGGTAAAATACTTTGTAAACACCCACTCCTGTAAAGTGCGTGTACTGTGAAAGGTGTTATATAAAAAATACATTGAAATTAATTGAAAAGGAGCAACTCTGCAAGGGGAAAATTTGATACTGGGGACAAGGTGGAGTCAAAGATACAGTAGGTATAGTGCTACTGAAAAAAGTGTGGCTACAAGCAGAAAGGAAGCCATACAGGGAAGGGTAACACAGACAACACAAAACAGCTGTTCTGCTCTTTAACAGAATTTACTCTCACTGGCCAGAGTAGACCTCCTCCAATACCAGTCAGTGCACTGGCAGAAGGGTCTGTGAACTTTTCATCATGTCCTGTTTCCCCACACCTTCCTGTGAGCTTCTCACTGAAGATAAAACCACTCAACTTTCTAGACAGTCTCTCTGACCATGTGAGTGGAGAGCGGAGAACAGACCAAACAGGTATAGAGGCAGGACCACAGGTTACTTAATACATGGTCTAGCCAGCTTTGTTTCATCCTCAAATAACTGTTTTTCACTTTCACTGGGGCTAGAGAAGGTAATCCTGCTCTGGCAAACATTCTGTTTGGTCCCAGTGTGGAAGAAAGGGTGCTTCAATGCTATAGAGTACTTGTAACAAGTTGTCCTGACTTCACACATCCTGAAGACCATCTGAACAGCTAAAATCACTGGTCAGATGGTGGAAGAAAGGGTGCTTCAGTACAGACAATACACTGATTTACCTGCTCCATACAGCTTGCTCACACTTTGACAAAGTTGGCACTACAGTCAGGATCATGTACTTCAGCTTCCATGGTGCTTTTAACACCATCAGACAAATCCAACTGAGACGCTATATTAAGACATTGCAATTCAATGCATCCAATCTCCTGAATCATGGTGGAATGAATCTAACTAATGTATTTAGATATCTGTTCTGTCAACTGGGCCACTGGGCACTACGTTGCTTCTAAATTTGGTAATTTTTCCCTAACTTCACTTTCCATTAGCAATTACACCTGGCAGGACAACTTACAAATGGAAAACAACATTTACTTCTACATGTTCTCCTTGTCGGTTTTATTGTATGTATTCATTGTTCACTGTGCACAATTGTGAGGTACTTTGCTTCCATATTTTGTAATTATTTTTTTCTAGTTAACTTACTCTGGCGTAGAATGAATCTTTAACTACTGATTTGTATAACAGGTTAGCCTAAGGACTGGCCTGGTTATGGAGATTCTGATAACAGGATCTTTTTAACTTGAACTGTCATCTCTCAATGAAGCTGTCGATTAGAACATCTTCATAGGTTGACAGAGGGGATTTGATAATTTTATAGACTGGAGATATATAGTTATTGAAGCATCTTGATTAACAGAAGACTTTAAGTGAATGACCAATTGTTAAGAATACCTCCATTTGTTTGCAGCATAAAATGGAATGCATGAGAGCATTTAAGCAGCCTGGTGGCTCAGTGAGTAGAACATCAGGCAAGCTCTGTGGCTGCCACATGTGGATGGCTGCCCACTGCTCCCCTCAGGGAATGGGTTAAATGATGGTGCTCTTGTTCGGCAAATTGTGGCCAGGTGTGCTACAGTAGTAAGTACTACTGTAAAAGAAAGGCATAGGGAAAATGTGTGCAACCACTCTTAGGAGCTTGAGTTACTGGCAGAAAAATGTAAAATAGAAAGATTTAATATGTATATTTGATTTATGGAGTTGTTGATTAGCCAAAGCCTGTGCTTTTGGACATTGTATGTGCAGCTAGTGAACCCGTTTGTTTAGGGTGCTGGTACCCTTTGGGTTGACTATTGTTCTTGTGTTCTATTTTCTTAGTAGAAGCTGGTGAGGCCAGTATTCATTTAATGGGCTTCTATTCAGTGGGAGCTATAAAATGTGCTGCCTTGTCATAAATGTGCAATTATAAATTTTGGGTGGCAGTCATTTGAAGAACCAATAGGTTGGTGGAACCTGTATTTGGGACATTAATGGCTCTGTGTAGCTCTAAGTGTTATATTTTTTAAAAGAATTGTGTTTTTGGGGGAGGGGGTAGGCATCTCTAGGAGTGTGATTTGGACACAGGTGTGTAAGAAGACCTAGAGAAGAACCTGTTGCCTGCAGTTACAATACATTATTGCTGAGTTTTTTTGGTAGTTAAACTAGTAACAGCTGCCCATGCCTTTAGGGCTATAATAATATCACTAATTAATCCATTAGTCTCAGATTGCCATGGTTATGACCTTATAAACCCTATGTTTCCAAGTTTTTGCCTAGTACAAATATTTAGTTAAAATACTAGTACAAGCATAGATAATGAAGTTCTATCAAATGTATTAACATCATTCCCCATATGTCAGTAAAGATTCCCAGTCATCCAGGTGGAGCTGTCTGGAAGTTGAGCCATGTCAACTGGACTACTTTCTTCTTCTTATGAACATTTTGCTGCTTATCCAAGTAGCTTCTTCAGCCTGTAGAAGCTATGTGGATTAAAAGGGTAAGAAGAATGGGATAGAAGAATGGATAATGAAAAAAAAGATTGGATAAGAATGGAGTTTACACTCCATAATAACTGGCAAGGACCTGATACAATAGGTAGGATTATAAAGATATAGGAAAATATAGGAAGGGCTGCTGAACATTACATTAGCGCCACAAACAGAAGGGAGAAGCTAGACAGAAATGGCAAAACGTAGGAGACACATGGAACATGCCAGGCCAGGGCATGACAGACTCGTAGCAGAAGATGGTTGTTCATTCATTTTTATTGTCAAAGCAATTTCCAAATAACTGGCTAGTTGCTAGTAAATATTTTAAAATGTCTAAATTCTCAAGATGGTTACAAAGCCAGCACATTTTGACAAGCGTTGACAACTGTTCGGTGACAGTGCCCTATCCATTTAAATGGACAGAGTGGGTTGACAGTATGAGGCATTAGCCTGACATTGGCTACACTGGTACCAATTACTCTGTCCCCTGCAGTGAGATCGATGGTGAATAGTTGACAAATTATAAAAGCACTGAGTCCTACAAATACTTCCATAATAATAATAAAGGTTCTGTGTTAAAAAGGAACAACAGGTTTTTCTGAAAGCAGAGGGAGAGCTTAGCCAAAGTGTTAGCCAACCAAAACAAAGCTTAAACAGAAGCAGACCATACATCTATATGAAACATTTAACTAATAATATACATTTTTAAGTGGTTGTATAAATCATGATCAAAATATTCAAATCAACACATGCTGTGGTAGTGTACATAATGTTATCTTCCGCCAGCTGTGGTTTACTGTATATAATGTTATCTTTAGCCAGCTGTGGTTTTCTGTATATGATGTTAGCTTTAGCCAGCTGTGGTTTACTGTATGTAATGTTAGCTTTAGCCAGCTGTGGTTTACTGTATGTAATGTTAGCTTTAGCCAGTGTGGTTTAGTGTAAATTCAGCTTTAGCCAATGTGGTTTAATGTATGCAATGTTTGCTTTAGCCAGCTGTGGTTTAGTGTATGTAATTTCAGCCTTATAAATCTGTCTAGGCTATGTGGAAAGCATTTACATGACACATTATTACCCCACAAACTTTACTATAAAAAATCATTTGGTAAGCATTTCTCATTCATTAACTTCACTCAATGCTGTATCTTTGTGAAAATCCACTGACTGGATTTAGCCAGGTTAATTTCCAGCCCTTCTTGGGTGGTGGTTGGCTACAGCCTGAGTACAGCTTCAGGTTGGGGTTTATTTCCCTTGCTCATTTCACTTCATTGACAAGAAGCCAAACAAATGCTATTTTTGGTGGATGTTTCAGGTTTAAGTTTGCAAGTAAGGGTGTCTTTGGGTCTTTATTCCTGGACATAAAGTATAGGGTGATGGGGATGATTTAAAACTTTTTAAGCATGCACACACACACACACACACACACACACACACACACACACACACACACACACACACACACACACACACTGATCAGCCATAAAATTATGACCACCGAGAAGTTACATGAATAACATTGGTTATCTCAATACAATGGCACGTGGATGTAGCTAGAATATATTAGGCAGCAAGTAAACATGTTGTACCTGAAGATGATACTTTGGAAGCAGAAAAAAATGGGTAAATGTAAGGATTTCAGCAACTTTGACAAAGGCGAAATTGTGATGGCTAGATAACGTGGGTCAGAGCAACTCCATGACTGCAGTTCTTGTGAGATGTTTCTGGTCTGCTGTGGTCCAGTGCAGTCCAGCTGTATAGTTGCAGACTGGTCAGGGTGCCTATGCTGACCCCTGTACACTGTTACACTGCCAAAAGCACCTACAATGGGCACATGAGCATCAGAACCGGAGCACAGAGCAATAGAAGAAGGTGTCCTGGTCTGATGGATCACATTTTTTATACATCACATGGATGGTTGGGCTTCACTTATCCATGGGAAGAGATGGCACCAGGATGCACTATGGGAGGCAAACTGATGGACGTAGTGTGATGCTTTGAACAATGTTCCGTTGGGCAGTCTTAGGTCCTGCCATTCATGTGGATGTTACTTTGACATGCACTACCTTCCTACAAATTTTAACTACACAATGAGCAAAAACTCAAATACTCTAATGCTGTAAAAAGGTGCTCTCCGTAGTTCTGTAATTCAGAGTTACTGTCCGTGGTGCTGATAATGGTAGTCAGCACAGTACTCAAGGTTTCAGTGTCAGACTGAGTGGAAGCTTTCAGTGGAATGCTAAATTGCAATCTTTTAAAATTCTTCTGCATTCAGGTATTTGAATGTGGATTCATACGCTTGTCCTAACTCTGTAAGATAAAACTGCAGGCTCTTTTTGTGTCATTATTCCTGGGCATAAAGCATAGGCTGATGGGCATGGACATGTTTTACATATTTTTCAATGATTAGATGATTATACATTGTAATTATCAAGGTACATTAAACAAGCAAGATCACGTCACCTTTATGACAGTCTCTGAATAGCACTGTCTTTCTGGCTTGTTCACTTTTGTTTCCAGTGAGAATGTGACATGTCACCTGCAGGCAAAAATGAATGACACAGAGGAGCACACTTGGGCTAACCATAGACACACATGCAATCAAATAGATGACAACTGAGATTTTTACAGTTTTTTTCTACATTGCTTTGGCTCATTTCTCCAAGCAGACTTGCACTTCTCAAAACCCCATCTATAAACCTTAAGTCCATTACAATATTTTGTCTGAACAGAGGATCGTGTCTCATTGCCTTTGTAGAAAAGCAAATGCATTCAGACATCATTGAAATGACTCAGTTCCATAACCACTGAATTTGTACTAAAATCAGGCCATTTGGTAAAAATACTTTGTATATGCAATAGAATTAGTTCTGCTCTTTACAATATACAGTATTTGTGCTTTGTCATTGTGTGAGACATCTCAAGCAACATGACTAGATGATTATTTAAAACGTAAAAAATATACAGTTCCACCATTTTTACTGACAAACATACTACCATACTACCAATGTACAAAAAGTAACATTTCTAGCATTTCTTCTAAATATTCTAACATTTTTTGACATTATTTGCTGCAAACAATTTGAAGTAGAAGAGGACACAGCTTTTTCATATTTATTTCAAATTTGATACAAAGATGCATGCATAGGTGCTTGATTTTATACACCTGTGGTTACGGAGGTGATTGGAAAACCAGAATACAATGATTTGCAGGGGTGTCCCAATACTTTTGGCAATGTAGTGTATATGGGACTACCGATAGGTGTGGAACATGTTAAATTACTCTAAAGGTAACCTCTTTGTCAACAGTATTATGGAAATACACAGATACTCTCTCTACAGCTTCCAGTAATAAATGCAGAACTCTGTATAAGCAGGAACAATTCCTGGATTATCATGATAATACCAGCAACGGCCATAAACGTTATTTAAGATAGGGACACATTTTACGTGTGGTACAACAGTAAAATGAAACAAAAAGTGCACACAATAAACTTGTACTCTGTGTGTGTGTGTGTGTGTGTGTGTGTGTGTGTGTGTGTGTGTGTGTGTGTGTGTGTGTGTGATGCCCCTGTCTTTAGCGGCCTTCAGACACAGCTAATTTAGCAAAAAGGGATTTCTGAAGCAAACTTCGCTCATACTTTGCGAGGAATTTTCGAGCACATGCGAATTACTGAGAGTATCACTAAGCTGCCTCTTGTCTCTTGTCCGTTGTCACTTGTCTTTTGTCTGTCGTCTCTCTTTCCCATTTGTGGCTGCCTGATCCTGGTCTTTTCCGCCTGTCCTTCCCACTGACTGCTCCAACCCAGTCTGCATCTCCACAGGCTTCAGGACCTTTGCCTGTCTTCACAAACTGATTTCTGCTTGATGATCCTTGTTGTCAGGTTCAAAAATAAAACTGCAAGCCTGCACAAAGGGATCTTTTTCTTTTCCGCTTTCGTATCATTACAGTGTGATGGAATTGTTCTTAAAACCAGAGCACAAAAACCAACACATTCTGCTTCATTTAATGGTAAACTGAATTGCCACATGAATAATTTTTTAAATGATCACATCATGCTAAATTGCATACCCCACAGCAGCAAGCAAATCAGAAAAGGACAATTTCGGAGTGTATCGCTCCAAAGACAACACCCCTCTGGACCCAACACCCTGTCCAGATTGCCACGCCCAATAATCAAGAAAAATGATCTGAGCCAGTTAACGCCACTTTAAAAGTACTATGGATTAAAGCACTTGCACAATGACATTTTAAAACAAGGTATTAGTTCATGTTCCATTTCCTCATCCAGCTCCTGACCTGAACAAGTCTTTTGTCTTCCTGTTTCACACCAGTATCGCCCAAAACTGATTTAACCGGTTTAGTGTTTTTGACATCTTATTATACTGATAATAACAATAAGCACTAATCAAACTTTTTGTAATTACAATGGTGATGTATCATTCACGTGTTTACACTACACGTACCAGTTACAGTATCATCTGGCTAAAAATGAACACCATTTCTTTAATTGCATATACTGTTATGTTCTGGATAGAAAAACAGAATAAGTATATTTCTATGAAAACTTGCTCGTCATCTTAAATAGCGGGTCTGGCAGGATTTCACTGTTTCCCCACATCAACCTTTTAATCCATCTGTGAGATATTCAGTATCAGAGTGGGTACTCACATTTCCCCACAGTTGATTCCCATTCTTAAAGTGTTGCTGTTTCTAAAATACAATCTCCATATATGAATAAATTAAGAATCACTTTTCTCCTAGTTAGATATGAGTGTCTAATTTACTGTATAGCGTCACGTCCTGCACTTTGCCTTACCCTACTCTGTCCTCCAGGTGTGATTTTCCTTGTTCCTATATGCTTCCTCATTCTGCTCACCCCTTGTGAGCTATGTTAATTCAATCAGTGCTTTTAGGTGTTTCCCCATTTCCTTCTTCTCTCTGTATATGTCTGCCTTGTGTTTTGGGCCCCCTGCCACTTGTAGAGTGTAACCCTGTGTTGCTGTTCCTGTGTTAGCTGATCTTTGTTATTTGATATTCTTTTGTCAGTAAAGCTCATGTATTCACCCCCCTCTGTCTAAGTAAACCCTTCTGTATATTTAGACTCAACCTTCACCTCCATGCATACGTTCTCCAGGACATTACATATAGCATCTACATAACATTAATATTTCAGCTTGTGCACCTGGCACATGTGCGCTGAGATCACAATGCCCAGATTCTCAGCTCAGGTATCTCCAGTCCATGATCCACAACCACACCTCATAACCTGCAGACACATCACACCTGGTCAATATCTCATTCCCCAGGCTTACCTGTTCTACATTGTTCGGCGCCACTATCACCACCAGCACAATCACCACCACCACCACTTTGCATACACATGCCCATCTCTCATTTGCTTTTGTGAGGTGTTAACTAGTTAATGATGATGCAGAGCATTCGTAATTCATTACTGGATGATTGTCTGCATAGCCCCTTGCCTTCTTTTTACTTTCTACCCCTGTTCTTTACCCAGATACTTTTTTCATGGCTTCTGCCTGTTTTTCTCTGTTTGCTGGACCACAAACACTGCCTTACAATTTCTTGTATTGAAACCTGTTGTGAAACTGTAGTGACATTAAACCCAGCACTATGTGACTGAATCCTCAGCGTTCTTGGAGTTTTTCCACAATACCATCAGAATAATTTTCTATAATGTAAAAGGTGCTAAATTTGTGGAATACTGTAACTACAAAGTGTGAGACCATGAAAGTCAAAGTAAAATAAATTACAGATTAGCAAAGTTTTGTACAAGAAGGTATAAAAAAACAGATAATCAGTATTATTTGCAAAGCTGAGTTCTCTTTTCTAGCTGAAAAACCCTGCAATTGACAGAAAAAAACTGATGAACTTTACACCCTCCTGGAGGGAGAATTTCTATCCAAGGTCTGACTCAAAGTCTTCCATCACAGATAGAAATGTGAAGCCTCTTACTCCCTACAAAACAAGGCTTGAAGCTCTCAAACTGGCAGCCAGGATTTGGTCTCCTAATTCTTACATAATGGCAGCAGAGGTGAAGGTGTCATTGTAGTAGAAATACATTTTAACAAAAAAAAATCATTATAACTCTGCCAGCCATGACAGCATTTATTAAACACATGCCTCTACACAGGGAGTGATACCTGAGGTCACATCCATATTTTAAGGACTCAGAGCATGACCATTTTGCATGGAGATAAGCCAAAAGCTAATCAATGTCCTATCTATGTTCTATGCTTCTTATACTGATATTCATAATGATAACAGCCTTTATCTTCTGTAATTATCTTAATTGAATGTTGTGTTCAAATATCGATATATTGTACTAAACATAGTTAATAATTTGAAAAGCACAGTGTGACAGGCTGGGGAGCTGTTTATTGAACACCAATACATTGCAGTTATAACTTTCATAGTTTTACTGTACGAAGGACACTGTCAGAGCATCCACTCTGCCGTAAATCCCAGTGTGCTGGCGTAGTAAGGAGTGTGTCAGTACTCTGTGGAGTACAGGTGTTTACAGACTCCGCTGTTTTACCGGTCATGGTTAGAGATGTTGCTCGTGTTTTGTCACAGCACTCTTCTGCTGGTGTTCTCTTATAACCATTCCCAATTCATGTGCTGTGCACTTCGCTATTTTGTTAAGTTTCTCTGCTATAGCCTATACCATCCTTTAATTGTATCATTCATTTTTTTCCTTTAGGTTTTGAATGCAGTTGTAAGTCATATATAGTCCTTTAATTACATATTATTATTATTATTATTATTATTATTATTATGTGTGTGTCCGGTGATGTCACGAACGTTCCTTGTTGCCTGAGTTTTCGTGTTCGCTTGGTTGTTGGCTTTAGTTGAAATCTACACGTATTCCTTTGTATATTTTTGTTTTTTATAAAAAATCGGAAAAGTATAAAACTATACTTCAAGGATTAGGCGCTAG
>JABJVR010005842.1:0-13096 GCA_025773905.1 Chitala chitala | reverse complement strand
ACACACACACACACACACACACACACACACACACACACACACACACACACACACACACACACACACACACGAGCAGGAGATTCATGCATAGCAGAGGACAGTTAAAGACAACATTACTAAAAGGCTGTTTCAGAAGAACTGTTTATAATATTACAGTGTATTCCTCCAAATAGCTGAGAAAGCAGAATAAATCTAATAATAACAACAGCCAGGATTTCAGCAAATTCAGTCCCTGTCTTCCTAATAATAAAGCTCAAAAAAGCAATAGGGTTTCAGCACCTGCCGTACTCGACCTCCAAAAAACACAACTCAGGCATCACAGCTGTTCTAAATTTAGGCTTTCTGTTCTACCCAAAACACACATTTATGTACCAGATATTTATGATGCAACTTAAAAATACAGGTAACATTTTTCTCTTACATAAATCAAAGGTTTTGTTTATTTTGAATAATTACAGGTATGTCATATTAACAGAAATGTAATATTAAACATACACGGTTTTGAAATGAATCAGAAAACAGCATGTTATTTCAGTTAATGTAATATATGTAAATGAAATGTGTGTGTGATTGCGGTGTAATGGCTGCTGTTACCGTTCTCGTGTGTGTAAGTGTGCACATGCACCCACAAACTTTTGCGTGAGTGTGTGTCATGCGTGAATGCTAAGTACACGCGCAGCCGTGAGCACCTGGGCCCCGGGTGAAAGCGTACCTGTGTCCTGGTCACAGAGCTGCTCACAGGGGTCGATCGTCCTTTGCCCGCAGTAGTCCTGCACCCACTGGGAGCTGGAGTTGGTTTGGTAGTAAAGCACCAGCTTGGCCGGGTTCAGCCAGTCCGACACATCGAGGTAGCTCCCCACGCTTACCACAAAACTGCTCCCTGACACCAGCCGGAGGAACAAACGCAAGCAGCCCATCATTCACATTCTGGAACCTGTACCTCATAAATAAATAAACAGCACTATATCACAGGTTGCAGGACAGAGATATGGAAATATGGATTTTTCTTCTAGACAAAAAAAAAAAAAAAAAAAAAAACCTTTTGATATACATTTCTGAAACCTTCACCATCCCCCAAAAAAAGGATTCTAGCCTGTATTCTACATGCAGGAAGGAATTTGCACACATCGTCCTTCATTTCAGTTTAAAGCTATTAAAAACACACGCTTGTGAATATACATATGCTAAAGAACAGGTATATTATGCCCTTCAATCTGTATTTTGATTTAACCCTTTTAAGGTGCATATAACAGCAACCACACCATTTAACATTAGTTGGACACAATTAGTGTAAATCATTGTGGTGAACTATTGTTATTTTTAACATGAGGTAGTCAAATTTTGAAGGAGGCAAACCAGGAGACCAAACCATGTAAAGATGAAATGAGAAGAGCAATTCAATGTCCATCACTGTTTGCACTTTGTCTCATCTGTTACAACCTCAGTAAAGCACATTAAATAAAGAAATGCATGTGAAACTGAACAAGTCAGCTGGGATCATTGTACAGACATCATTCTATATAAAATTTTTCTGATCCCTCACGGCCCTATATGGCCTCTAACTTTCCTAACACTCGTTCAGGATATTTTGGATATTTTCATATGCATAAAAAAACTTTACTTCAAGACTTCAAAGAAGCTAGATACACATTACAGGGAATAATTTAGTTTTCTCTGACTGCTAAGCATGACAAAGGTGCCAGCCATGATCTGAATGCATAGGAATTTACTTCAGGGGTGACCTAAAAGCTAACAGCAGCGAATGACAAGCGATTACTTAGTGCAAAAAGAATTAAACGATATGAGCACATATTACAATCGCAGTCAAACGTCATTAACTTGCCACCTCTGGCCTTGCCCAAAGGTTAGGCAGAAGGCAAACTGGCAGCTAAACACTCTAAATGACAGGACAGAAAATGTGCCCCGCTGCTTTTTTGCTAAGATGCAGGTCTGGTGAGCTCCTGGTAGGGGACCACAAGCTCATGAGGGTGGACTTCACACATGCAAAACTGTGTGTACACACACCGATGAAACACTGCATGTATTTGGATATACTGTACACTACACATTCATTTTCTAAACCACTTATCCTGTTAAGAGGTGCAGGAAGCCTAGAGCCCAACCCAGGAAATTTGGAGACACCGATCAACCTGAACAGCATGTTCTTGGACTACAGGAAGAAACCGGAGAAAACCCGCCAAGCACAGGGAGAACATGCAAACTCTACACAAACAGACCCAAGATGGGAATCAAACCTCAGGCCCAGCAGTGGGAGGCAAGAGTGCCAACCACCACGCCACCGTCCTGACTGCACGCTACTCATATATACATAGACACAGAGACAGCTGGCCGGCGTTCAGCAGACGTGTGCACGGTGTGAATGAGCGGAGAAGAGTGTGAGTGCAGGAGCTCACCATCAGCAACAAAGTGCTCTGGGACGTGCAAGACGACCTTCACAGTGAGGGGGCAGGACAGCCGGCTGCTGTACACCACAGCCAGGATACAGCTGCTGATGGTGATCAGTGTCAACGTGGCCTTGTTCACCGGGCTGCGCACGGCTCCTGTGGGGGGGCACGCCGTTTCAAACGTTTTCTCATTGTAAAATTACAAAAAATATAAATTAAGGGGTAGAATAAAATCTTGACATTTTTGGCAATACCTAACACAAAATTCCACTTCCGGGGTGGGCCAATGCAGTTTCAGTACATATATAGTGACCTAGATTCCAAAATAACCAGCATACAACTAACATTACATTAGGAATTACAAGTGATAACAGGGTTTAACAAGTATATCTGATGTTCACAAATGTTGATTCAAGATGTCCTTGAGTCTTTGAAGATACAGAACAAACAGCCTGAAGTGTTAAATTTCCTCACTGGCAATCATGTGTAACTATTAAATGAGTATACATTATGTTCATGTCAGGAAGCTAATTTTTAACGTGAAATATAATTTTTTGAGGGTATAGAGACAGTTTAATGCTGTGGATTTAAAGAAAACTGTATTAATTCAATTACTGATATATTTTCTGTAATAAACAGGTTTGAAACTTCACAGTTTCAAACCTGTTACTGGAAAGTCAAGGTGAGGATTGATTTGGGAAGTAAATGAAAAACTACTTGAATGATTTAAAGCGCTGCATGATAACCTTCTGCACTGCACCACACCTTCATTTAAGTTTAAACCTGATTAAATACTATGCAACAGGACAAAGGAATAATGAATCTGGCTTGGCATACAGTGGAATTTGAGTAGATACCGTATGAAATTTAGCTTTGACAAGACATTGTGGTTTATTGTATTCTTATGTTCACTCAGCATAGTCATTTATCTTAATGCCTGGGGACATGTCCAAATCTGTACATTGTTAGCAGTTCCCCTGACAAACAGGCAGAATAACCTTTACCAGAGCAACTTAATACAAGCTGTCAACATTATGCATCTGTAATAACAACTGTTATTGAATTACACTTACAGGCAATATTTAATTAAAATAACAGCCTTCAAATTTACACAAGAAAGTGTTGAACAGAAAAAAGAGGAGGTATCAAATAAACCCTTGTTTGTTCTGGAGTTAAATGGGTTGGAAACTTAAGTCTAGGTGTGTGTGTGTGTGTGTGTGTGTGTGTGTGTGTGTGTGTGTGTGTAATGTTTGCCAGGTAGCAGAGGTGAGGACAGTGTGGAGCCAGGACAGCTGTTGTCCTTTGTGATGTCACCTTCCTTTTTGAGACATTATGTCCTTGAAGGACAACATTCGAGGAGGGAGCTGAATGCCAATGACGGACGGGCGTGACCCGATGATGCACTTTGTAATGTAGCCAAACCACACAGTAATGCCATATCAAAGAACATTTTTGGCTGTGCATCTTTACAATGTGGTAAGGATGTTTGACAACAACCCAAATCTCAGCTGACTGAGGAAGTGGAGATGTACCTTGATCTTCTTCTATACAGATTCTGTGACCTGGAAAGACCAGGTTCAGTTTTTACTACTGTGCATACAAAGGAACTAAAACATGCTGACCATGCCTATGGTTACAATGTATGCTGCATAACGGTAACTGCATTTTTTTCCAAAAAACTCCTTTATTTTGGAAACACCATTGGGGAGGTAATCACTGTGAGATCACTGTACCAGTGACCATCGCCTCATCTCTGTAAACCGCTTCATCGTTGCTGGTAAAACAACCAATCATTGAAGCATCATGAGCATATTTATAATAGTGTAACAGCTCACAACATTGGGCACAGTCTGTTTGCCTTTGTTAGCATTGTCTGAGACACTTTACCGTTAACCCTTACAGGCTGAGGTCTTTCAATCTGGTACCTTAAAACCCAAGGGGGAAGCAGATGCCAGAGAATTTGAAATTTGGCAACAGGGTTAAGAAGAGTGTTACAGGTTTAGTCTACTAAATAATGTTTAACATAGGAGTCTTTGTTTTCCAGATTGGTCAAGATATTGTAATAATATAGAAACGACACCATCCACTTATCTATGCATGTATACAAATTGATTGGAGGGGTGTAGGCACTTGGGTAAAAGTGTTAGTACAATTCATGATTGGCATTTCAAAACATCATTATTATTAACATAGAAAAATGTTAGGTAATGTATCTTTTCCACTAGACTCAGACTTGTATTGCAAGAGACAGTTTAAGGGCAAACTTTATTTTTACGTTTCTACTGTATTCCTTCCCAACAACTTAAAGACAATAAAAGTTCAAAGCTATACAAAAACTGCCTTGTTGGTCATTGTGTCGGATCTGATTATGGTTATTTCTACAAAGAGTTTGTCTGAACGTCTTATCAAATGAGAAATTCTGAGACACTGAAAGAATTTGACATGGATAAAAAGATAGTGGATTCTCAGTGTACTGACATAAACTTTGTCAGGGCTAAGGTATTCACAACTTCACCTCTTCACTTCATTCAATTAAACTGAAAAAAAAAACTCAATGCTGCTACTCAGAATAGCATTTCCAGCTTCAATATTAAACACTGAAAAGGAGGCAAATTAGTTTTGCCTGAAACCTCAAAATTCACCATCTCTGTCCACGTCAAAGATATAAAAACAAGATAACTCTGGTCATTACATTATGACTTATTCTACACTGGCGATTATGGTATTTCAACCTCAGTATGCTAACTGCAAAAATGTAACCGTGTCACGGCTATGTCATGGCTACTTACAGCTTTTACTGCTGCATGTCTAATAAAGGAGTTTAAAGTAACACGGACACCGACTACCATTCAAGGAAAAAGATTAACAAATTAAATATATAAATAAATCCGCAAACTGGGTGACAAATGGAAAATGCTAAAATTGAGCCGTAATGTAGCTAAATCTCTTCATATAACTGCCAATTATGATTTCTATTTGAAACTTAAAAAAATGAAAGAAACTGATTTTAAAAAGTTATATTTAATAATATATAAACTAGTATTACAGATGTCTGTTTAATTCTGGCTGAGTGTTTATTTTGAAGTTAGATTACATCAATGACTGTATGACTAATGAAAAATATTAACATAAAAGGACAACGTAAGTACAAAAACATTCATATAGCGTGTGGGTAAATATATAGGCAGGTGTATATGTAAATACAGCATATGTCCTTTCAGCACTGTATAATGATTGCACCAACTTGCCAACATAATCACTTGTACACCATTTGGGGGACAAAATAGAGTTTGTCGTGTTTATAAAGTGTAAATAAGTGTCACGCCTTGTCACGCCGTGGCTCAGTATAGCAGACTATATAATGATCTTCACAGTCACTCTGTTCTTTGAAAAGTATTGAGCAGCATGCTGCTATTGAGCATTCTGATACTAACCCGTCTTGTGCGTTCTTTTCTGTATCGTGGTGCCCAACTCGTGTTCCTACCCTGTGGTTATTCCCTTTGTGTCTTCTGCTCTACTCTTCATACTTGACAGATTAACATGACTACCTGACCTCGGACTGCTAATAAAGATTCTTTGCTCGTTTCGCTCCCTCTTCGTGTGTTTGGTGCTCAAATAAAAGCCGAGCCCTGCACGTCAGCATCCAGCCTCCATATCCTTTTTTCAGAGTGTTACAATAAGATGGAGGTGTGGTAGTCCACTGGTACGTGTCACATCCAGCACCTGTAGTGGCCCTCTTTGGCCACTAGGTGCTGCTGTTTCTTCCCTTGTTCCCCTACACGTGAACATTCCTTTCCACTTGAGGCTTCTAAGTTAATTGTATCATCACTATCATCTGTGTTCCATTACCCACTCCTCTCTATTTAAACCCTTTCCCATGTTTAGTCCCTTGCCAGTTGTTGTAGAGCTACAGTGGAGATCAAAATTAGAGAACAATCTACAATTTTCTAAAATTCAAAGTCGCTGCTTTCAAATTATCTGCACAGGAATAAAGAGCAGTTTTTTTTAATCATATTTCATGACTTACATATATTTCGAAGCACAGAATAAATAAATAAAAAAAACTTCAATAAGATTTGAAAAAGAACACAGATTAAAATTAGACAACACTTTCTGATACCTCCCAGTTATTGGTGTTAATCTGGTACCTGGTGATAATTTCTTTAATTATCTGACAAACCCTATTTAACTGGCAGCCTAACTTTCCAGTTTTCCCTGATTTTGCAATATGGTGAGCTGTTCTAAAGTGAGTGAAACCCTCTGGCAGCAGGTTGTCCAGACAAAGGCCAAAGGAATGACTCTTTCAGCCATAGCAAGAGAAGGTGGTCATTCCAAATCTGTAATTTCTAGATTATTGCATTTTTACAATGTTACAAGAAGGCTGGTCATCCATGAAAGACAAATAGCAAGAGAGGTCAGGATAATGCGGTGAATCTCAATGGCCGAGTGGTTCAACACTGCAGCTGGGATTGCTCACCAGTTCAGTGCTGAACAGAGTAAGGATCTGTCTTGTCATACAGGGTCTCTACGTTTAAGAGAGTTTGAACTGAAAGCCCATTCTGCACTGACCAAACCTCTCATTAGCTGAATCAAAAGTCTAGACTTACCTTTGCCAAGGAGCATGTTGTGTGGACAGAGGAGAACTGGTCCAAAGTTGACTTTAGTGATGAAAGCAAGTTTAATTTATTTGGGTCAGATGGGAAACTTTATGTCTGTTGCCAAACTGGTGGCCTGGCGGCTCAACAGGTAGAACGTTAGGCTGGGATGCAGAAGTTTCCCCGGTTCAAATTCTAGCCCACCCACCAAGAGTGTCCTTGAATAAGACACCCAGCACTAGCTCACTGTAACTTGTATGTGAAATGTAAGTAACTAGTGATGTCCAGTGACCGCAGATGTGCTGAGGTTATTCAAAGCAAGGGCCTGTACACTTCCTACTAATTATCGACTCTTGTAACCTTCAGAAATCTTACTTGTAATCTTTCTCTGTGCTACAGTCATTGCTGTTCTCTAATTTTGATCATTTGTGTTTTCTACTAAATAAAGGTTTTGTGTTGAAGTGCCTTGGTTATTTTGTAAAACACTGTTCCATTAGCATGGTATAGCCACAACAAAAATTCCTTGAAATGCTGAGCAATGAAGATTACATTATTTATGAAAAAAAATCAAGTGTTCATAAATTGTTCTGTAATTTTGATCTCCACTGTATGTGAGTGTCTTGTAAATCCTTGGCCCTGTGCATTTGTATGGTCCTGAATCTTTTGCCGTACCCTGTTTGTTGTAATAAATCCCTGATGTGAATAAATTCAGCCCTTACCTCTGAGCCCCCGTTTCCCAAAACATGAGACTATGGATCTATTGATGTGTTGATAAATTTGCTAAACTGTGTAACAGCACAGATACACTATAATTTAGCATATCTGAAAACCACTTTATTTGTACATGGTAAAATTGGTGGTGGGGTTTTTCATATTTAGAGCCCTCACAAATCTACATTAGAAAGGGGTAACAGACAGTGTGTAAGAAAGACTGTTAAATTGTTGAATGAAGGAGGAATTGTAAATATTACACATATTTTCTTTCTACACTAAATAAATCAGTCCTCATCACACCTGGGTCTAAAGCAAAAGGGTGCCATCAAACATCAGGACCCTTATGGAACTGTATACTGTGATTAAGCTAAAGCAGAGCTTCTTAACTGTTTTATCAGCTGACGTGCAACCATGGCTAAAAGTACTTGCAGACCACATATATTAATATGCATACATAATAACAAACTGAAAAAACACAGGTGTAAAAATTAAACAATTAGCTAACCAACCTTGTACGATATGCAACATAAAATGTAAATGCAAAGTTTTAGTGCAGAAAGCTTAACTTTCTCATTTATATGAGCCGAGGAAAAACATCACAGTGCAGCGCTCCCCCAATCATCGTTATTCAGTTGCATCATGGTCAGGTTAAAGCGTGCCTTCAAACATGTCAAATGTATTCTGCGACCCTGACATAACACTCATAAATCCAGTAGTTTCCATCTTTAAATCCACTGGTACCTTACTGATTTTCAAAAATAATGCAATAGCATCTTCTTGAAATGTGTTTTAGCAAAGATTAAAAAAAAAAAAAACTAGCAATAAAGACAATTCACTCTGTAGTGAAACTTCAAAATGCAGTTAAAGTTAATGAAAACATCCTTAGGATGACACGGTGCTCTGCGACTCCCTCCTCCTTTCCCCTCCCCTCCACTCCTCTGAACGTTCTGACATCTCTGCCAGCTTTTTGACATCTAATTTCCATGGCGAGTATCAAAATCACACAGCCAGCGGTACGTCCGCGCTATTCTCGGCCGAGTAAAAGAGGCCGACAAAACCTCTTTGAAGGAATGCGGCTCTGTGAAAACTCGAGCGGGTCTGCCAGAGAAAGTCCCGGCGTCAGCAGCTGAGAATGAGAATGATGCGAGTAAGTGAAGCTCCCGCTCCGACGGGCGCAGTGAAAGGAAACCTTCTCTGCCGCGTCAAGCTAATGGCTCGTGCCAATTCCACTTGCATCAGACAAACAGGTGCCTGTGGTAGCGGTCGCAGGGTAATCCTGCTGAAAACAATCCAAACAGCTGTGGCTGCACAGCGACCTCTAAATTACCCCAAACATATAAAAGGAAGAACCTTTGGCTTCTTGGACATACAGAAGAATTGAATTCTTGACAGCATGCAGACACATGCACAAGCACACGTACACACACAGACATACATGCATGTACACAAAGTATGGCTATTTTAGAGGGGCTCTTTATAAGTGTAGCAACAATGTACTTTACTAGAGCAGTAAGAATGCCTGAATGCATTTTAAAATATCATTCAAACAGTAAGACTGTTGTCATTCAGCCAGTGTTAGGCTGGCGCCACATCCATAAACCATTTCCTCGTACTCTGTGTTTGACGAATGCATTTGCCCGAGTTAATGAGTTGAACAACTACGACAAACATTTTAATGTTTATGGGCTCATGTTCTAATATGACCCTGAGGGACTAATTTTGCGCAGTTTGGTAAATAAAAGCAGACAGTAACTACAGGAGCTTTGGACTTCGTTCTTCCTGTCTCCATACAGATGCTAATTCACCCCGAGCTATTGCAAGGATTTATACAGATATACACTCATGGCTGCTGCCTGCGTTCGAATTAAATCTAGGATTGTAATAAACCAAATGATAAAACGGAACATTTCTGAATAGGCCTGCCTCACAATTAAACTGCAGTGTCATATTTCTTGAAATAGCTGCCATCCACATTTATAAGCATGTCTCTCCCAGAACAGTAGCGAATGTATACATCTTTGTATTACAGTTTTACCAATAATTCGTTGTCTGAATAAGGCGAGACGTTGCAGTGGTAACAGCCATATTAGCCAACTTTTATCTCTTCAACTCAATAAATAAACTAATCAGAGCACCAAAGACAGTGTTTTTGAAGTTAATACTGTTAAAATGTAGTACTGCAGACAGTGTGGACCAAAATTTATGGGGTTTGTTGCGTTTTAGAATAAGTTAAGGAATTACTTAATCAATCTTGATTGGAAGGACTTAATTTTTTTCTGATAGGACTTGATTGGGAAATCAGCAAGAGCCAAATTAACAGCCTTACTCCAATAAAGACCGAATGCTTAAGTGTTTAACTACAACAAGGTAAAGCTTTCCTTTCACATCACAGGTGTGATCATTTTCACATTACAACCCCCATTGCTGCATTGATGGTTATTATTTGATATAAAGGGAACACAGCTCCTTACTAACCTACCAATAGAACTTGTCCTGTTAAAGAATAGACCCAAACAAGTACAATGATTAAAAATGAATGAACCAATTATGGAAATTAGCCAATTACACCATCATCAAGTAGAAATGAAGTACTGTAGATGAAGTACTATTAAATGCATAGTACCCAGAACAATTGCTAAGCAAATATGTCTGCTCTTTTGAGTGTAAATTGAATACGATACTCAGATTCTATTGCTTCTGACCAAACTGGCTACTGTTTTAGGACAGCTGGATTAATAACAGGGCACCTACATGTCCACCTCAGATGTGTAGTCATTAGTGTAGACCTGGTGTAGTGTTGATATTATAATTTATTGAGTGTGGATGTATGGGACTGTTATTGGTATGGTCCTTTTGCTGGTGCCTTGTTGTTGGGGTTTTTGTTGGGATGTTATATTTATTCGTTTGAATATGGGTGGTTTTATGGGCTGCTGGATGCACTGTTACCTGCTGTCATTTTGTCTCTGCCCAGGGACTACAGATGAAAATGAGCTTTTAGCTGTCTCTGGTCTCTGCAATATATGTATTATGCAATGTCCCTGTTAAATAAATAGTTAAATAAATAAAAAACCTACACTGCACATAAAGGGGGCCTGAAGGAGATAAATACAGTACAGTAATGTGTTCAGACTGGGAAACTTTCTTAATCAGTATTTAACGATGTCAAATAACGGGGAGAGAATTCAGCTAGTCTGAAGTCATATGAACATTTATACACGTAATCATATTTTTCAACACATTTGTTAATGAGCGAGGACCGATACTATTACTAGCATGGAGTCCGAGCTCAAGACGGCAAAGGATTTGTTAATCCATTTTCATTTTCAACCAGCCTATCACATCACATTTTCAGTTTAAAATGGACCAGATTTGACTGACAGTAACAAGTTGGGCAAGGCAATCTATCAACTAACTGCTGCCTTATTAATGAGAATGTACAAAATAATAGAATTATCATAGTTAATATAACCAAACAATTACATAACATACCAGTGTAATGAAATGATCAATTAGGACAGTGGCACTCTAGGTTTGGAGGGGCATAAGAAATAGAGCAAGATCACCTTGCAGAAACAGAGCAGCTGAACCTAGAGCCAAGAACCACACATTATCATCCCCAACCAATAAATCATCATACAGAGATCCAACAAGCTATTAATAAAACAGTTAGCCTAAGTGCTCACAGGAGAAGGTACTTCTTCATGAAACTGTCTATCAAATCGTTAGCACTTAAAATAAAATCTGCAATATGTTTAAAATAGTAACAGTGTCATACAATGCTTAGCAAGTATGTTGCAGCTTGTGTGACTGTGACGAAATAAGATGCGAAAATGAATTTTGTTATGGTCCATTTATAAATTCACATAGAAGGTAAGTAAAATGTAATTATTATAAAGAATGCGATAACTATTTTTGCGATCCTAATGCAAAAATAGTCTCTGCAAATTGCTGCTGAGAGTCAGCAAAGCAGACTTGTGTGACTGTGCGTGCACGCAGGTGTGTGTGTGTGTGTGTTCGATCACCTCTGCTGCGGCGCCGGCCTCTCTGATGCTCTGTGTAGAACTTCATGTGTGACTCGTCATCAGCTTCTGATCCCGAGTCCCCTGGATGCCGGAAAGCCGAAACTCCTTGGGAGAAGAGAAGGTGAGCAAAAGGCTGTAACACGATGTGCGCAACACCACTGACAGAAAGCAACTGTGTTAAGGAACGTCAAGAGAACATGCAAAATAGCACTCCTGGGCACTCTACTCTAACCTAATCATTATACTATAATGATATATATATATATAGAAAGAGAGAGAGAGAGAGAATCTGAGCTTGGAATTTAAATAATAAAATAAAAACATTAACAAAGAAAAATGACAAGATGAACTCAACCTCCATTACCCAATAAAATGTACATTTCCACTGTTTCTTGCATAAGAAAAATATATTGGAGCAGACAGCACATAGCGTACAACAATAATTCAAGTACATCTAATGGAGCGTTGTCAAAAAAAATCAATACAACTTCAACAATATATGACATTAATGCGAAATGAATTTATATCCTCAAAAAGCTAGCTGCAAAAAAAGTCTGTCTATAAGTACCCATAAATCTCTTTGAATCACGTTGCTCTTAATTAGTGTACCGAGCAGATGAAAAGCTTCCACAGACTTGCAAAAGCACATGTTAAATTGCAATAGAATACAGTGGGTCTTATTTCCTAATTCAGGTCAAAAAACTAGAAGACCGCCCATTCTACTGTGCCAATGAGAATTAATAGCCTTTTAGGCACAGCTCCAAGGGTAACAGATGCAGTCTGTATAATCCACCCCATAATACAGTAACCAGGGTAAAAATCTAAATCCAAGTGCAATGACTATAACAATATTTATAATGTCAGATTTATGTATTTATTTACTAAATACATAGTGTGAGGCAATTTAAATTTTACAAAAATATTTAATATGAAACATAATAGCAAACATAAGCAGCTAATTACAACTATAGGCTTAAAAAATCCACATATATTCTATTATCTACCCCTGTATTTCAGTCCATGTGTGCTTTACAGACACTTAGAAGAGTCTTCACTTTAAGTTCCACTGGGGTTTTTCATTTTCCTCACATAGAATTCAAGGTGGATCCCTGACAGATGAGGGCCTTAATGGTTTGATTCTGAATGAGCTCTGAATGTAAAAGATAGCTGCATGTATTCATAAAGAAAATGGTTCGTCATTTGATTAGAAGAAAAACACAGCCCTACTGTTCATCTGTTCATCCAGGGATTTAGTGTCGGGATCCTGCATGTTAACAGGATCATAACTATTAACTATGCATTCATTAACATGCTTACATCTTCACATGTCCTTATATGGGTTCCTTAATGTGCCGGAAAA
>JABJVR010005841.1:0-13096 GCA_025773905.1 Chitala chitala | reverse complement strand
TATATATATACTACACCAGGCTGGCCCTGTCCAGGAGCATGTCCGAAGTGGTCTGGACCCTCAAGCAAGCTTGACTATATCACAGTGAAGTCATTGGCTAGGCTGTTACATGATTTGATTTGACTTGATTTGATAGACTGCAGGCACAATTTTTAATACTGAAGTATATTTGTTTAACTTGGTTTGTTGAAAATATGGAAACTATGTATTTATAGTAGAACACTACACATTTCAGATATTCACTTTTCACATTTTATGTTGCAGCCTTATTCTAAAATCATTTATTCATTTTTCCTCTTGTCAAGCAGCATTCAATACCCCAGAATAACAATGTGAGAACAGAATGTTACACAATGTTGCTAATTTAAACTATATATAGTATAATACAAATATCGACTATTTGAGTATTTCATGTATTTGCACGTCAAGTTAAGCAACAATTTTCTCTGAGTCATACCTACACAATAAAAAAATACCTACACAATAGAAAAATATCATACCTACACAGTAGAAAAGCATCATGCCTATATAGCTAACAAGCATCATACTGACACAATGAAAAGCCACCTGTTGTATGAACAACCAAGTTCCAAATCCACACGGATGTATGCTGTTGTTCAGTCAGTTTTGATTGGAGTGATCTCAGCAGGGTGCAGGTCTGGGCAGGAGCTTGTGGAGATTCAAGGCCCCATTTTCCGAATCTTCTCCTAAGCGTTTTTAGTGGGGCAGATGAGGGAGTGTCCAATGACATGCAAAGTACAGAGTAATGTTTGGCTTCAGGAACTGCCAGCAGAGTTCTCAGTCAAGACCAGATCGCAATAGTAACTCCAGTCTGGGTTTATGTAAGATTTATTCCCTAGCCTTAGCCTTTCCCAGACACCCATAAAGCAGTGAGGTCATTTCTCAATAACTTTGACTAGGACCAACACTTAGCTCTCGTACATTGCAGCAAAGAGCTCTGCCACTGGACCATCAGTGTATTGGACAAGGCCATGCCAAATGTACAAATTTCATGGCACTGTAATATTCAGAAAATTTTGCATTGGTCTACATTTTGATTCTATTGGAGTTTTTAGGTGATATAGAGTGACAAAAGATATGAATGCAAGGTAACAGCGATAATTTAAATCAAGCAAATGGTCATGTCTGTATAATATTGGTAACTGGTAGTTCAATGGTTAAACCATCAAGCTGGGATGTGGAAGTCTCTTGGTTCAAATCCACTCCCAGGTGTGTCTCTGAGCAAGATGCTCAGAACTAGCTCCCTGGGTGCTGAATAATGGCTACCCGCTGCTCCCCCAGGGGATGGGTTAAATGCAGAGCATTTCACTGTAACGTCTATATGTACTCAATGACAATGAAGCTTATTCATATGATGTTTATAGCATTGTGAAGCATTGAATAGAATGGTATAGTGGTGCTTAAATGTGTTGGTCAGCAATCGGACCAGCAAAGTGGATAGACAAGTGAAAAAAAATGTGTAATAAACCAGGGGATTTTCAAAATTACTGGTAGGTTTTAAACATTGTTGATGTGTTTAGGATGCAAAACACATCTGTCTGCTTTACAGCAAAGTGAAAAGCACTGCTTTGTCATCAGAAAGTTTAAATTACTTACATTATTTACTTTTACAATTGCTTTTTAGTGTGCATTGAGCTGAGAAATTTGGATTTCACTCTTGATTAACCCCGAGCCCATCTCATGTGAAGATTTTACCTGAAAAGGATCGACATGCCTTGCATGGCTCCTTTCTCTATTTGTCTGTATGTTTGTATATTTGCTTTTTCTGTTGCTATAGATCAGCCGTTGTTATCGCTGTTCGTGGGGTTTACCAGCTTTCAAATTAGCTTTGAATTTCTGTTTATCCAGCCTCCCCAGTCCAATGAGTATTTTATACATGTTTTCTTATCTATATCCCAATGGATCAGTGCAGTTAGAAATGTGACAAAAGCTACGTGAAATCTGAACCCAAATACAGGGAGAGTATTAGCTCACGGATGGCCAGACCTGGTTTCCCAAAGCCATGCATGGTGAAAGCCAAAGGAATGGGGAATGGGGGATGTTTTGGACACATATTTTATTGCTTTAAAAAGAGTGAATAAGCAAGCACATGTTGCCAGGACAGTATATCACAAAGTCACTTCATTTAGTAACAAAGAGGGCCCCTGTGTTCATCTTGTTGCGTAAATGTGCAGGCCCTGGTGTTTGGCTTGCTCTGTAAATGTGGTGGGCACTTGTATTCAGCTGGCTTTGTAAATGTTGAGGGCCCTGGTATTCAGCTCATCTGTAAATGTGGAGGGCCCTAGTGTTCAGCTGGCTTTGTAAATGTTGAGGGCCCCGGTATTCAGCTCATCTGTAAATGTGGAGGGCCCTAGTGTTCAGCTGGCTTTGTAAATGTTGAGAGCCCTGGTATTCAGCTCATCTGTAAATGTGGAGGGCCCTAGTGTTCAGCTGGCTTTGTAAATGTCGAGGGCCCTGGTATTCAGCTCATCTGTAAATGTGGAGGGCCCTAGTGTTCAGCTGGCTTTGTAAATGTCGAGAGCCCTGGAGCTGAGCTCCTTTTGGAAGTTTCGGCCCATGCTCTTTGATGCTCTGTGAAGCCCCCTGGAAACCCAAAGACCCTAGGCACTGGGCCCACAGGAACAATCTATGGCCCAGCCATGCAAAAAGGCCAGCAGGAGTGTGATCTCTTGATAGCATTCCTCTCCTTTCCTTGATTAGGAAACTTTAACAATACAAGTTCATTACATTACCCTGGGCCTTTTTTTCCCACCTGTACTCCTGCGGTAATAACAGGACTTTGGTAACACAGCCTCCTCCCCCGCTGTTTTCAGCACCACTATCCGCTCTGTTTGGAAGCCTCTGACAGGCTTTCTGATTTCACTCTCTTGTTTTTTGGCCTGCTGAGATTGTTTCTCTGCATCTCTTCTGCAAAACTCAGATTAATAAATGACAACCTTTTACATATGAGTCTTAACAAGAACAAAGCGACACTCTGGGGTGTGCTTTTGTAACAAAACAGAAACTTCTCCGTACGGCACAACACACAAACGCTCATCTTACTTTCTCTTCTGCCGCTCTTCAGTAATGAGCGCTGAGCAGCTTCATTGGATGTTATCAGTACCATGTAATCCCATCCTCATTAACAATGCATTCCGCATTAAGCCTCGCACTGACAGTACGTCAAATAAATAAAGGGGAACTAGTGCCACAGAACAAATCATTTAACACCAGTATATTCACACAGAATAATTAATCAGAAATACCCAAAGGAGCACTGCGTGGCAGCCGCCCACGCGGGGCGCTTACGCCAAGTTTCGCATTGTGACTTTTACCGTTAACATGCATGTGTCTTGACCGGCACAAGCTGAACATTTACAAATTCAAATTAAATAAAAATGCAGCAGCGACATAGCAATATAGTGCAATAATGGTATCTTAGAAAAGGCCAACTTAATAATCCTAATTATTAACCTTTATAAATTACAACAAATCGAAAAGCCTCCATCATATGTGTAATTTTGACCAGTTCAAAGTCACAAAAGCTGCTGATTTCTGTAAATTACTTAAACAACCACTTATTATTAACATAAGAAAGAATATTAATGGATGGGGGGGCTCAGGCCCTCTTGTTTGACGTCAAGGGCATTTTTAATATATGCTTACTTCTCTATAGCTGATTTCAATGCATATTAATACTATACCACTGTCACACAGTTACATTTTGTGCAAAAACAAACATTTTCATGAGCCTAAAACCATCACCAAATAGTGCTCATCTGTATTCTTAATTTTTTAAATTTCAAACACTAAATTACCATCAGGATTGCTGCTAATTGGTTGCTAAATATTTATTTATTCATCTACTTGCATCAGCCATCTTTGCCTGTTAAAAAAAAATTTGATCTTTGGCAAAGGGATCGTTTTTGAAATCATTCCAAGTACGTCTCCACTGGGAACTTCCCCTCTTCTCTTTGCTGAACATGCTTTAAACCAGCAGTGTTGTTTTTATGAAGAGTAATTGCTAATACTGTATACAGCACTATATATGACTTATAACTTATCTTTTACACAGCGTCAGCATGGCGCTTTGATGCATATAAGAATCCAGCATGTTGTAGGTTTGTCTTATAACTTTATTTCACTGTTATGGTACAAACAGAGGCGTCCATGTAAATGGATATGTGTTTTGTGAAAGCACTTATCTGTCTCCAACACTGTCAGTTTAGTGTTCGTCCTTATTTGTCATGTTGTTTGCATTGCATGTGACCTTTTGAAATGTTGTACTATCTGTAACTGTGTCCACCCAATGTATACTAAATTTATGTAACCTGAGAATGTCACCAGTTTGATAAATTGTCCACAATCAGTTTTATTTTGTTAAGTAGTTAATTAAGGTGTTTGCTCATAAGCATCAAAGGTCATTCTGTTCAGATGACAAGGAATTGCCTGAGATACTAAGGAAAAAATTCTGTCATTCTGTCATAATTTGTATATTTAGGTATGATAATACCGATTTTAAAAGAACTGCTTAGCTCCGGAGGTGTCATCAATATCCAGGGGAATTCAAGCCTTTTCATCTTTGATCTCCGTCCTCTGCAAAATACGGTAATTACAAAAAATAATAATTAATAAATAAAATGGGAACTTCTGACCTGCAGGCCAATGTTATCACATTTCCTGACCTAATAACTCAGAGTGAATTATTTATCAGCACAAAACACCTTTAACTCCCTGTGGACATACTGCGGAAATCTCTGTGCATTTACTCTCATCAGTGTGTTTGAGCAGCAGGGAGCCCGGTCTATTCAGACACTCCAGTTCATTTTAATCAGGTTGTAGTAAATATAAAAGCACAATACAATCAACAAGAGCATCTGACAGTTCAAGTTAGCTTAATTTCAGGAATAGCCCATCTTGTCCAGAACTACACTGTATTTGACTTTGAACTCTAGTCAGTCATACCACAGGGAAATGTAACTGGAACTCATGAATATTTTGTGTTGCCCCCTTGTTGCTGATCTGGTTTTCAGTGTTGCCTCTATATTCTGTGTCCTTTTGTGATTCTGAATACTGCCTGATTGCAGAGCACGAAGTTCACCCATCCCATTCATCTGTTTTCCATCCTGTTTATCCTACGCAGGGTCATGGGGCAGCCTGGAGCTGATCTCAGGGAGCTTAGGGCACAAGGTGTGGGGGCACCCTGGATGGAGTGCCAACCCATCAGAGGGCGTAATCACATACGCACGCACATACTAAATGCAATTTCAAAATGCCAAAGACATGTCTTTGGACTGGGGGAGGAAATAGGAGTACATGGAAAACTCCCACTCTGAAGAATGAGGAGAACACTCTGGCTCCATGCACACAAGAGGATTTCAACCCCCAACCCTGGAGGTGTGAGACAACAGTGCTAAGCATTAAGACACTTTACACAAACGGCAGTATGCAGGGCAACTGTCTGGCTTAGTTGTGTATTTGCAACCGAATAAAGCTACTGAATAAAACAAATAAATGCATTTATTTAACCAAAACATTCTGTGTTTTATATTCTTTAATATTTCAATTTTTTTGTTTTGACAGTGCACACCTACCCATATTTATGCATTAGAGGATTAACTGTTGGATGCAATTATTTGGCTCAGTAAATAAAAGATACTAAAAGCTTAAATGTGCAGCATAGTTTTGCAGACACAGTCTGTAGATTCAGTTTCATTTGTAAGCTGCTTACACCAAAAACGCCCATTTTTTATCAGTGGTTATTTTTCATTTTACTGATATGCTTCTTTATGACTCTTCGATGTGTGTGGAGTAGGACAACTGAAAATGTGAAATTGGACTGAATCGTTGATACACATGGGAGAGAGAGACAAAAAACAGGCCAGGAAATCAGTCTCTTTTATAAATATACATTATTGAGTGGCTTGGGCGGTGCTAGACGGGGATGTAGGAGTGGCCTGTGCCCATGTGATAACAGTCTTATCCCTCTTATGGCCACTAAAAAGTATTTTTAAATAATAATAATTTTGATCAGAACCTAGTAAAGTGAGTGGAACTAAAAAGTAAATCTGATTTATATGTGGAACTCTTATGGCATCACACCATTGATTTAAACGAACTGAAAAAAAACTGTAAATACAATTCTGAGTAAATGAATATATATATATATATATATATATATATTTTTTTTTTTTAAATGTGTTCCTACAGTGTTGGTAAAATTGCTAAATATTTGAAAAATAGAGATTAATATAAATGGCATCTCTATCATAATACCTTGACCTGGTGTGGCCCCCTGAGCTGAAATGGTTTTCAACTCCTACTGCTAAGTGGAGGAGCAGATGAAGGGTTCGAGATTAAAACCTAAAAAAAACCTGCGGCAGTTAATTGTGATGACGAGGACAGGGAGCCAGTCCACCATGTCCTGAGAATGCCCATGTAGGGATCAGAAACCACACACACACACACACACACACACACACACACAAAAGTCATATCTTTATGTGGAATCCCAGCTGAAGTATGATTTCTAATGTAGTTTATGGCACCTTCCCTTCTTGTCAATGTGAACAGTAGGACATGAGAACATTGGAGTAAAGGGGGGGTGCTTCATTGGTGTAGAAAGGGGGGTGCTTCACTGGTGTAAAAGGGGGGGTGCTTCATTGGTGTAAAAAGGGGGGTGCTTCATCGGAGTAACATCAAGCAAGAAAGTGTGGTGAAATTCAGTGGTGGATAGTCTTCTGTTTTATTGTTTGTGATAATGTCTCGTTTTACCTTGTAGCTGGGGTTTGTGTGGCTCTGTGGAAGGTCAGGACAGGAGCTTCTATCATGCCAGACAAACAGGCTGCCCTAACGACCTGTGGCTAGCCACTGCTTTATTAATCAGGTTTTTTTTTTTTGACTGTTTGTTTTGGGTACAATTTTTGGAGGGGAAGGGGGTGACCGGTTTGTTATATTTGGGAACTCACTTGATTGTGGTTTAGTGTCATGTGAGGGTCAACTAGTTTATTTTATAATTCCACCTGTGTATCCAGCTTTCTGTTAGCAGAACGTCAGGCCCACAAAGTGTTACTTTTTAAAAAGTAAACTTTTGAATATAATTAAATATTTTTAAAAGGAACTTAAATGCACATCTGTTAGTGGGAGAAGGTAATATAAACTGTTCACTTTTCTACACAAAAACAGCTACAAATTCCAATGACATTTTCACTAGTTGTTTGAAATCATACCATCTGCACAATTATCTTCATTTCTGCCTGTGATTTCCGTAGAGAATAAAGTTCCATAATGACTTTTGCTTCGTATTTAGATTTCCAATCTAAATATCTGGTTCATTACAACATTGACATATCTTGACATCAGCAAATTTTGATTAGAGTTGTAATATCTGATCAGAGGTTTGGTGGTAGATTGAATGTTCATTATGTCTGATTATATGTAATTATAAGAAAAAGGCGTCTTGAAATGGCAAAACAAAGAAAACAAACACACGTTATCACTTATATTGCCCTTGCATACAGTAACAGCCTTTAATAAACATTTCACGAGTACAGTTGAACTAACACATTACTTGTTTGCTTTGTTAAGAATCGGCCTTATCGAAACTGTTCGTGTTCACACATTTCTTAAGTTGCGTGTTTACTGATGCAATTCTGATTAGGTGATGCACAGAAAGGAAAAAGAATTCATTATGTGAAAAAACCAGTGCTTCCTGGCCACTGTGCCATTCAACAGATGCATAACATTTTCCAATTTTACACTGCAAAAAAGCCAGTGTAGCAATTTGCGTTGCAAGTTAGCCAGTGTAGCAAGAGGGGTGAAAGTTGGTACTAAACAAAGATCATAGACGCCTGAAAAAGTGGAGAAAATGCTGCTCATTGGGATAAATGAGAAAATGTTAGCTGGTAACAGTGTTTTGAGGCTATTATATGTAAAAAAGTAAGGTGATTTACGTTTGTCATTTTTTGTTTTACATTTAATTATTTTCCTGGGGTCCAGGAATAGATTAATCCATTTTACATTGATTCCTATGGGAAAAAGGTCTCAAGAGTTTCAGTTCACAAACTTTTTGGATTACAAACCGCCTTCAGGAACCAATTTTATATGTATATATATATATATATATATAGCCCTCATTTTTTTGTTTTCTTCTGTTTTTCTCCATGTGACATGATTTTTTCAGGTGTTTCAGTTCTTTTTTCTGTATTTGGTATCTTTTGGATTTTAGCTCCCCATTTTGGCTTTGCTGTCATATGCCTTTAAATCTGTAAATATTTCCTTTTGGTTTCCTGTGTATGTGTTCTGCTTTGATGTTATTACAGTATGAAGTGTTAATTAAGTACAGGAAATCACAAAACACAGCTTATAAACTACTATTTTTCACTACCACCCTAATAAACCATTTTCTTCTTTTTAATAAATGTCATAAATCTTACATTTACTTTTTATTTTGACCCAGCATGTATTCTGTGCTGCTTCATGACCCAAGCAGACCTAACAGCTAACATACATAAACTATAGAACCTTGCCTCACTTCCACCTGGATCATTTCCATAAATCCACCTTCTTAAGTGTAAAAGAAAAAAACATTTAAAGCTTTATCAGTCAATAAAAATGAACACAAAAATGAAGGTTAAAAAAAAAATAAGAAAATGGAAGAGCACTATTGTTGATCTTTAGCTTTTTTATTAGTTTTTTTTATATTAAATTGGTTTCAGCTTGACAGCATCACGCCATTAAGGCATATGAAGCCTAAAACAGTGTCAGGCCTTTTACTGTAGATCACTCTTCTGGTTCAGGTACCATAAAATCTCAAGATCTGTGTGTTGTACACCAGTACAATGATCACCTCTGAGGCTTCCTTGGGCAGTAGATCAGGCTACTTTTTCAAAGTCCTGGAAGGAAGCAGGCGGAGGACACAGAGACGAGATTCAGGTAAGACGTTGCTCTGATTCCATGTCCCCGTGCACACGTTCCTTTAATCGGTGAGTCTCTCTGATGATCAAAGAGGCAAGAAGTGCTGCACGGCCTCTCTGCAATGCCATTCACTGATAAACACACCTCCTCTTGTGAAGTCAGCTCTCCAGGACGATGGCAGGACTTCAGAGCCAACCTAGGACTAGTGCTCAAATCATCGCTGCTAGTTTGGCCCTTAAACAAACAAAGCGATCCACAGCTTACCTCGGACCAAAATTTATCAATAAATCTATCATTGCCTAACAAAATATTCTGAGCAAGCCAAAATGGAGGTGTAAAAAATACTTATTTAATACAGAACAAATGAAAATGTATTTTGAAATTTACATTTTTTTGCATTTTCTTAATTTCATAGAAACATTAATGCAAGCCAAAAGTAAATGAGTTCAATATTTCTGCTCCTTATAGGCAACACAGATATATCCACACCCAAGACTTTAAGGTTGCCCTGTGGTGGGTTGGCGCCCTGCCCTGGGTGTCCCCTGCCCTGCGCCCTGTGTGCTCTGGGATGGGCTCCAGGCTTCCCCACGACCCTCACCAGGAATAAGCGGTTAAGATAATGGATGGATGGATGGACTTTAAGGTTTCAGTAGGTTGTGTCCTGTCCTGATTTCCAATGTAAGTGAGTGAGTACAAGCTCCACAACTATAAGCTGACATCTTTTCCATACCACATTCACAGATTTCATCCTTAGACCTCAAACAATGGTCTTTCAGGTGAAGTGGTAATTCTGAATTCAGCTTAGTGTGTTCCTGCTGATAAAATGAACTTGTGAATGTAATGTTGGCAAACATAGTTTGGACAACTGAGGGCGAGGTGAGAAAAAGCCACCAGAAATGTTTTTAGCAAGATTCATTCATTCATTCATTCATTCATGGAAAGCCTGGAGCCCATCCCAGAACACATAGGGGGCAAGGTAGGGGACACCCAGGGAGGGGTTCCAACCCACCACAGGGCTCACACACACCCCCAAGCACACACTACAGGCAATTTGAAGACACCAATCAACCTAGCCTGCATGTCTTTGGACTGTCCTGTCATGTCTTTGGGAGGAAACCGAAGAAACTGGAAAAAACCCACCAAGCACGGGGAAAACATGCAAACTCCTATCAAGATACAAACTTACTTTAATATCATAAAGCAAAATGTACCCAAAAAAATTCAATGTATGACTGAGAAAAGCTGAACCTGTGCAACAGATGTTAACCACAAAGGGCTGTTACGTGAAGTAAGATAATGAAATCATTATTATTCAGGAACACCACTGTTTTTCAGGTCTTCAGCCTTAGTTATCAATGTTTGCTAATACTGTATAAATATAGCAACGTATAAAAATCGTATTGGACTAAGAAATTTTCAATATCTGATGTGATATTTTAAGCAGTTTTATTTGATATTTGCTCAGTATGAAGCTTTACTGGTAAAATCATTACCACACCTTTAAATTTGCCCAGGGAGGCATTTTACAAAGTCCAAAGAGTAAAGCTTAAAGAAAATATGACCACAATAACCACTGACTGTGGTTTCTGTTAACATTACACACTACTTTAATTAGTTAATTTAAAAAATGTATGCATGCATGTAACAGTGGTAGCTGTATCAGAACATGAACTTGCACACCCACCACCCACATGAAGATGGTAGGCAAGGATCCACCACATTAAGCCTTATATCCTCAGTTCCAGGATCTAATCAAACACTTGTCTTGACTGGGAGGAAACCTGAATCAAACTGAATCAAACTGAATCAACCTGAATCAAACTGAATCAACCTGAATCAAACTGAATCAACCTGAATCAAACTGAATCAAACTGAATCAACCTGAACCCGCTAAAATATGTTACATGCATCATGACATTTTTGACAACATGCACAACATCCAGTTTGCATGAACAAAGAAAACAAATCAACTTTTTGGTTAGAATAACGTTCCTCTGCATCAAGACCAAACCAATAAATTTTTTTTAAAACCTCGGTAAGGGATGAAACTTAATGAGTGATCCTTCCAGCTGGAGCTCCTACACCTGGCCACTGACTTCCTCTTTCTACACAACAGAACCTCTATGTGCTGACCTACTCTGACACTTAATGCAACGCAGACGTTATTGAATATGATGAAAAGGAGCAGCAGTCAAACTAAATGTTCACTGGGGCAAAACCTACCGTTGACAACACTTGAACATGAAAGAAAACGACATGGAGAGGATGACTACGGGCAGAACACTGCAAGCCTCAGAACGAGCCATGCTGAGCACGACCACGTCCAAGGGGAACAAAAACACTCATCAACCAAAGGGGAACCGGATAGGCCGGTCTGCCAGACAAATAATAAGAGAATAAAAAGAGCTCGTTTATGTCCTCCGCAGATGAATTAACGAGCTCCGTGCTTTAGGGCTAAGCAATCCAGACATAACCTTCATACAAATTGCTTTCCCACTTGGTCCTGCTAATTAATGGGGGGCTCTTGATTTGCTCAATCTAAAACTGCTAAGGCTGACCTCTCCATGGCTTTAGAAGGTGTATGTAGCGACCATTCACATCGCGATTATGTCACCACAGGAGGCTCAGTCTAGCCCCTTGAGTGGCAGACAGAAGAGCACTTCACCTTCATATTCCAATGACAAAGAGGCGCGTATGAGGATCCTGCAATCGGCTTTAATTTATTCACCCTCAGCTCATTCCGCCCCCTCGAGTGCTCTGCCGCGCTCGCGTTTACCTCCGTGTCACGATAAACCAATCACCTCTCACGCCGTTCCATAAACTCAGTTCTGTGACCTTGTCATGACTTGTGCCCCAGTTCAGTTAAAATGTAAAGGGAAGCCAGGTTGATGGGTGAATTGTTCTGCGAAAACAAGCACTACAAAATACAAAAGACCCACCAGGTAGAATGTGAAATTATGTTTTTGTGAGGATATTCTCATCTGTTTAAATATTTTACTGGACATTTTATGCTATAATTTCCTGCAGCTCAGGTATATTTTTTGAAACCCACAATTAGATGTACATACAAAACTAGTAGCTGAAGGAATTATAGCATAAATAACTTGATCATTTAATTAAGCAAGTTATCATTAAGGGTTGATACTTGTGTCGGAGTCACACTGCATGCTTAAGACAATTAATAGCCAGTCATGTGATCCATGGGGTAAACTAGTAATTATCCGGTCTCTGTTTTCTCAGGATCAATACATAATCTATCCTTACTAGACATGCATAATACTTAATTGGCATATCACTAACTTAGTGCTCATTTAATTAAGATACAATCACAATTCTCTTCTGACTAATGTATTGTAAATTCATTCGTTATCTGAAATACCAATAACATGCTGTTGCAAAAAAGATGTGTGCTCAGACCCTGAGTCATTGTGCCTTTGTGTTAAACGCACCAATAACTGTGTGACTCAGTTAGATTTTGGCAGTCTGTTTATTATATAATTCCCATAGACATTATTGTTTCCTTTAGCCTGGCAGTTTTGCATTCAGTTCTTAAAAAAATATATAAAAAGTAGAGATTAAGGTACAGTAAGCACTTTTTGAGTGTTTAACACTAGTTGTTCAAGTGTTATCAGCAGGCGATGTTTACGGTAGTTTTCAACTGTAATCCTGATAAAACATGTCCATGCGTTGTACACAACTGTGCACTTGTGAAGGAAGCAGGATTAATAGTTAATGTAACTAAAGAAATTAATTTTCCATCTGAAAATGTTAACAAGATACAGGAAAACGTGCAAACAAAATTCTTAAAGACATTGCTTTGAGAATGAATCCAACCCAATTATTTAAAACTCAACTGGCTCCTTTAAGGCAATAGTTTAAAAGTGGAAAAGTTGTAGACAGTATAAAATTTATTGAGCAATTCTGGTTTCAGTCTTAAGTATGTCCTACTGATTTTTGATCAGATGTGCAAATAAACATGAGTATTACATAATTTGTATGGCAACCTCAGGTTTGACAGGATTGACAATGGCTATGGCTGCTATTTGTGTCAGAAGGGGGGAGAGAGAGAGAGAGAGATAGAGAGAGAGAGAGAGAGAGAGAGTGAGAGAGAGAGAGAGAGAGAGAGAGAGAGAGAGAGAGAGAGAGAGAGAGATAGAGAGAGATAGATATAAAGAGAGAG
>JABJVR010005840.1:0-13097 GCA_025773905.1 Chitala chitala | reverse complement strand
GCTCATCATAGACCGCTCTGGAGTAAGGGTAAGACCTCGCTCATCATAGACCGCTCTGGAGTAAGAGTAAGACCTCGCTCATCATAGACCGCTCTGGAGTAAGGGTAAGACCTCGCTCATCATAGACCGCTCTGGAGTAAGAGTAAGACCTCGCTCATCATAGACCGCTCTGGAGTAAGGGTAAGACCTCGCTCATCATAGACCGCTCTGGAGTAAGAGTAAGACCTCGTTCATCATAGACCGCTCTGGAGTAAGAGTAAGACCTCGCTCATCATAGACCGCTCTGGAGTAAGAGTAAGACCTTGTTAACTTCTAATTGTTAGTTTAGTCTTTAGTGAAGGTGTGTCACTCGGGTACTGGGTGAATGTCCTGACTATTACACTTTTCACTCTGTTTGTCTGATATTCATCTTTGTACACTTCAGATGCCCACCTTCCTTGGCACGTGTAAGAGATCTTCAGTATTGCCACCAGGGCTTCTGTTTTACAGCTTAATAATGTTGCTCGGTTGTAATTGTGTTCATCTTATTTCCCGTTAAGGGCATATAGCTGGTGTTCTTGGGCGTTTTGTAATTGTGTGATGCTGGGATGTCAGTTGTTTTGTGTGAAAAAGGAATGACGTGTTGATGATTGTTGCATCACAGCAGTGTTGCTCCTGTTGTCTCTCACACACACACACACACACACACACACACACACACACAGATTTGCCTTCTTTCCTCACACTGTTTTAAGCTGCTATACTGAATGCCTCATTTTGGCCCAGTAAGTAGAGCAGCATTCTTCTGATCTCCTCATTGGAGATTTATTGATGGAAGCACAATGTTCTGCAGACCTTCTTCAGCTGTGTTTGTTGGTATTCTCCTGTTTTGGGCCACTGTGTGCCTGTATGTCCAGGTAAATATCAGACATACTGCAGGGGTAGGTTGTGGCAGTCTCCGTATCATTGCCCGTTTCTTTGCATAATATGAAACCACCTCAACACAAGTCAAAAGTGTACGTTTCTCATTGCTGATGCTTTCCAGCTCTTTACGTGCACGCATGGACACATGCGCGCACATGTGCACACGCACACACACGGACACATGCGCGCACATGTGCACACGCACACACACGGACACATGCGCACATGCATGCTTGGTTTTTTTGTGCCCTTTTTGTTGTATTTTGGCATTTTCCTTTTGACTGGCATGGGAGCCAGGACCAGCTCTAAGATGAGTACGGTTTTGTGTTGAAAACTGTCTTGTTCTGCACAGCTTCAGGGGTAAAGGCCTTTGGCGCATGTGGCCTTTGGAAATGTATGTTTTTTAATTATAGAAAATTTTGTAATTTAAAGTACAGTAATTTGCTGAACACTGAAGTAATGGCACTGAGTCTCTGGAACGTACGTAATTACAGATCTCTGGATAAGCCGCTTGTTTGTTTCGTGGCTGTCCTTACTGCGTCCTCTCTGTTGTAGTTTAATGTTATTCATGTTGTCGATTGTTTCCTTCCATTGGACCTTCTGTAATTTTGTACAGAAAAGTCCTGCAGTTCAGATGCCTATGTGAGTGAAGATTGTCACGTCTGTTCCTGAGTTACCATGTCAAGTGTTCTCCATGTTGTGTCAGCTCTGTCACGCCTGGCGGTCATGCATTCTTCTTTTATTTTAAGGCTAATTTGTGCTTGACTAATAATTTTTTTTAACTCGATGTCTTTCAGTGATCATTAACTCTCCTCTTCCAAGAATGTTCTTTCTTCTGTAGACTCAGGCATCCTCTCGTGTCACCAGAATATCATGATGTGAAACGTGTCTGAAAGTTTTGCACATACAGTCTTCAAGGAAAAAAAACGAATCTGCGATTCCAGAAGAGTAAATGAGTGGGAAACGGTGAACATTAGACATGTTACATACAAACTGAGGTTAATCCTGAGTTTGTTTAGAAAGGCTCAGTTTGGTTCGTGTCCATGGTCTTCACTGGTGAGAACCAAGCATCCCTTCCCTGGTGGGTGGCTTTTACTTATCTGCAACATCCAGGCCTTGCTTCTGGCTTTGACGTGGACATGTCACGTGACGTGAAGTAGCGGGTGATGGTTTTTAACTTTAGTGACCTTTTTGGTGGTCTCTGCACCCTGTTCACAAAGCTTCTATCATGGAGGGTTGGCAAACGTCCTACGAATTTTTGGTGTATGACACGTTATGGATTTTCAGTGTATTGGCGCTATAGTGTCAATAGAAAGGTGTGTGTCTGTGTGCGTGCGTGGGTGTGTGTCTGAGAGTCTGACATCCCGTAATCTCTCATGGGTAAGACCTGAGTGATGAAATCTGTAAATTGTCTTTCCTTTGCTAACTACGCTGATGTTGTCCCGTGGCTCCCAAAGCGTTGCATTCATGCTTTAATGATGTCTGTGCGTTAGTACTGCCCCTGGTTTTTGTCGGTTGCTTTATCCTCCTCTGGGATCCTACGTCATCAGTCTTTTCTGTCCTGTTGAGGCTGGTGGCTGAGTTGTTACCGTGGTAACTTAGTTTTGTTCGAAACACCTGTCTTTACCTCCATCTCCATCTCCAGGTCTCAGGGTTCCAGCTCTTTGTGTTCAGAGACTGGGTCACAACTTCACACCAAGTCCTGAGCCCACAGCCACGTGTTGTAGTCAGGGTTGGGGATGGGCCTGTTCTCAGTAATGCCATTTTCTCCCTTGCGTGTGCGCGCGCACACACAGTATAATCTATAGGGAATCTGACTGTGTATGAAATGATCTTGTGTGTGTGTCTGTGTGTGTGTGTGTCCTGATGTGACAACAGTGAGATGTTCTGCTGCAGTATGGCACTGAGGGACTTTCCCTCCCACTTGTTACTGTGGCTGACGTCTTCACTCAAGGCCTGTGTGTGTGGGGTGCAGCTGCGTTGAGATTGCTGCTTCAGAAGGAAAGACTATATATGGTTGCACACATTACTGTGTGTGTGTGTGTGTGTGCGTGCGTGTGTGTGCGTGTGCGTGCATGCATGCGTGTGTGTCTGTTCCCTCTACTTCATTGCTTTACTGTTGACTCATCTCTTCTGCCTGGTCACATGCAGGTCAGAACACATAATTGCTGTGAGCACAAGGTGGGAGTCAGTTGGTACCGGAGTGTGTGGAGTGAGCGAGGGCTACTCTGAAACTGAGAGCTACAAAGTCGTCTTACCTCATCCTTCTCTTCCTTTTATAGAGGCTTCTGACTCAGCGCCTGGATGTCATGGTGCTGTCTGCTGTGTCCTCCCTGCAGTGAGCACCTAAAGGTATGTCACGTGCTGTCTGTCTCCTGCCCGTGTCCACACGCGGGCCAGACCTCAGCGTCCACGTCTGTGCCCTTCTCGGGTTGTCAAGGGTGGAACATGGACGTTGTACCACATCAGCATCACAGGCAAGAAGCGCATCTCATTTAGCTTCAGGTCCAGGGATCACGGAAGAGAACTGTGTGACGTGAAGGGCTTTGGAGCTGTTATTCAACACTGTAACTCGAGCCATGTTTAGGGACGAACGTTAGACTTGATTTGACTTCTGAAAGACGAAATTCTCTCATTCTGTTGTGATGTCGCTGTTGGAAGAGGAGAGGAGATTCTCCTTCTCTGATGACCCTCTGAATGCTGACGTGGCTGGGAAACTTTAATACCCAGAGCCTGACATGAGGAATGTGTATGTATGAATAGTGAAAAGCATTTCCTGGGATGTCTGAGGGTTTGTGAAAAGCGTAGTAACTTTACACCATACATTTTTAGTTTTTTCAGTTGTTTCTGCTGAATGAGTCGTAGTTAGGCTGGAGATTATAGAGAGTAACTGTTTCCTTACCCAATCACTGCACTCCTGAGTGCCTCATTAAAAATAAATGGTAACCTATTTTAATGAATTGGTCATTTGTGTTGAAGCTGTTTGTGTCTACCCCTGTGAAAGCAGTCTGTCTTTAAGCTTTCTGAACTGAAGGGTAATGTGGTTTGTCAACATTAGACTGTTGTTTTTTGTTTTGTGCTTTTTAAACTAGTGTGGAAACCTGTTCTCTTTTTGCTGCACATTTTGGCTCTTTGAACCTGATGTTAATGGACTGTAAACATGTTAATGGTTACTGGAGGGGTTAATGGTGCAGTCACAGGCTGCCAACGTCTTGCTTGCACTCAGCCGGTATGCAAATACGAGGTCAGTGGTAATGGCGTCATGCGGCAAATTAACCTATAGGGGGCGCTAGACAGGAACCTCTGTTAGGTGGTGATTCTGGAGTCATATCGATGGGAATGGGAGTGCAGTTTTCATTGGCTACAGCCCTGAGCACTGTTTCCATGACGTCTTTGTTGCCATGGCACTGGTCAGAAAATGGAAAGTGTAACGGATTATGTGCTGAACAATTAGAACTACATTTTAATTACAGCTAGGAACAGAAGTGTATATGAGGCCATGCCCAAAGACAGTACACCAGTGGAAAGTGTACCTACACTGTATAAACCAAACAAGAGATGATACTTTTGGGATAAATTGAATAACAGTCTTGTACCATAAAACTGTTGGGTTATGATGATGCAGGACAGGTCAGTTAGGAGGGTAATTAGGCCTCTGTTCTGTGTAAGAAGTTGTTTTGGTGTTGGGTGGTTCTGTTTAAGACACTGAAACCATCTTCTCTTAGAGTTCCTGAGCTTTATAATGATCAGAACCATCTTCCTGTACAGAGCTGCTGGGCTTTATAGTGATCAGAGCCGTCTTCCTGTACAGAGCTGCTGGGCTTTATAGTGGTCAGAGCATCTTCCTGTACAGAGCTGCTGGGCTTTATAGTGGTCAGAGCGTCTTCCTGTACAGAGCTGCTGGGCTTTATAGTGGTCAGAGCGTCTTCCTGTACAGAGCTGCTGGGCTTTACATTGATCAGAGCCGTCTTCCTGTACAGAGTTCCTGGGCTTTACATTGATCAGAGCCGTCTTCTTGTACAGAGTTCCTGGGCTTTACATTGATCAGAGCCGTCTTACCGTAGACTGTTCCTAGGGTGTACAATGATCAGAAGCATGTTCCCTGAGGTTATTCATGACTGTGTCAGGGAGAAGATGGTACCCAGCTATGGTACACCTTTTCACCAGACCTGACCAGTGTGCTTGGAGAGTTCAGGCCCAAACCAGTGGTAGGCACAAGCTTTCTGGAAGTGTACTAGTGAGACAGGAGTGACCTTCAGCTTTCAGCCCTCACGTCACACAAGTTACTGTCTTTGTTTTTTTTGTTTAAAGATGTGCATGGTGGGGTATCTGGAGGCCAGAGGGTTCTGTATGTGCAGGTGATCCTGCTGAATTAGTGATCATGGGGACCTTGACATCACAACACTGGTGCACAGCATCACTTTTCCTTTTAATGAATTTATAAAGCAGAAGTTAAACATCACCAACATGCTAAAGACTGAGACCTCTGCTTGGTGGTGCGTGCATGTGTGCACGTCTCACGAAGGCAGTCTCACTGCAGCTGTGGGCAGTAATCTGGTTGCCAAGTTGGTGTGATTTTTGGATATCAGGGCAGTGTCATGGTTGCCAGATTGGTGAGATTGCGGCATATGAGTGCAGAGTCATGGTTGCCTGGTTGGTGTGTCTGCAGTGCCTCAGTGCTGAGTCACTGGCCTATGATGCCTTGCGGCATTACCTGAGAGCATCTCTGGGGAGGGAGGGCCTTCTGTGCTGCTTTAAAGCCCCGTGTCTTGTTGTAGAAGTGTCTGTCGGACTGCGCTGGAGTGCTGCGTCTGTGTTGCTCCCGCTTCCTTCCTTTGTTTGGGACCTGCTCTTTGACCTTTCTCTCCTTCCCTCCTTTTCGCTGACGGGCTGAAACTCTCTGTTTTCTCTTCCCCTACGAGATGGTGTCGGTTTCTCTGCATTGGTAAGAGACGTGTTCAGTATGCGCGTGACTTTCATTTCCTGCATAGCAGTGTGTGTTGTTTAATGCATTTAGATAGCAGCTTGAGTCTGGCGTGACTCGTGAGTGGTAAGCTCATCTTTGAGGTGTAGGTGTCAGTAACCTGACTCTGTCATTTAATGACTTCCTCTCCCCCTTTTTAATCAATGTCAGGCATTATCTTTTGATGCCAGTGTTTGCTAATGTGTTTTTGTCAATGTCACAACCTTGAGAATGACATGGATTTGCAGTAAAGAACAGAAACGTGGTGGATATATTGTCACTGAGAAGCACGTGGGCAGCTTTCTGATACAAGCGGCCAGTGTTGCTGTCGGTTTCTTCAGGTCTGCTTGGTGAAGATGTGGAGTTTGTGTCTCTGTGGTCTGAGCTTGAGCTCTTCAGAATCAACAAGTCAGCCACCCTCTGCTCCCTTGTTTTCTCTGAGCAGCTTCACTGGCTTTATTCCACAGTGACATACAGAACTCCACCACCCCTTTAGTCTGCCGATGGGGTGTGATTACCCCACCTTATCCTATGCTTTTGCCTACTTTAAAATGTGCTTTACTCAGATTTACATGGTTTTACTCTCTGCTGATTCACTCTGTTATGTTGTGTTTTACCTCATTGCTCTGTGCTTTATACTGTGCTTTATACTGTGCTTTATACTGTGCTTTATACTGTGCTTTACCTCATTATGCTGTGCTTTACCTCATTACGCTGTGCGTTAGACTGTGCTTTACCTCATTACGCTGTGCTTTACTTCATTATGCTGTGTTTTACACTGTACTTTACCTCATTGCTCTTTGCTTTACACTGATTTACCTCATTACGCTGTGCTTTACACTATGCTTTACCTCATTACACTGTGCTTTATCTCATTATGCTGTGCTTTACACTGTGCTTTACCTCATTATGCTGTCCTTTACACTGTGCTCTACCTCATTACGCTGTCCTTTACACTGTGCTTTATCTCATTACGCTGTGTTTTAGACTGTGCTTTACCTCATTACGCTGTGCTTTACTTCATTATGCTGTGTTTTACACTGTACTTTACCTCATTGCTCTTTGCTTAACACTGTGCTTTACCTCATTACGCTGTGCTTTACAATTCTTTACCTCATTACGCTGTTCTTTACACTGTGCTTTACCTCATTACGCTGTGCTTTACTTCATTATGCTGTGTGTTACACTGTGCTTTACCTCATTACGCTGTGCTTTACACTGTGCTTTACCTCATTACGCTGTGCTTTAGACTGTGCTTTACCTCATTACTCTGTCCTTTACACTGTGCTTTACCTCATTACGCTGTGCTTTACACTGTGCTTTACCTCATTATGCTCTGCTTTACTTCATTATGCTGTGTTTTACACTGTACCTCATTGCTCTTTGCGTTACACTGTGCTTTACCTCATTATGCTGTGCTTTACAATTCTTTACCTCATTACACTGTGCTTTACCTCATAACGCTGTGCTGTACCTCATTACACTGTGCGTTACACTGTTGTTTACCTCATTACGCTGTGCTTTACCTCATTGCTCTGTGCTTTACACTGTACTTTACCTCATTGCTCTGTGCTTTACACTGCACTTTACCTCATTACGCTGTGCTTTACCTCATTATGCTGTGATTTACACTGTGCTTTACCTCATTACGCTGTGCTTTACACTGTGCTTTACCTCATTGCTCTGTGCTTTACATTGTGCTTTACCTCATTGGTCTGTGCTTTGCCTCATTACGCTGTGCTTTACAATTCCTTACCTCATTACACTGTGCTTTACCTCATTATACTGTGCTTTACCTCATTGCTCTGTGATTTGCTTCATTACACTGGTTTATCCTGCTGAGTCACTGTTATACTGTTTTACCTCATTGTGCTGTGCTTTATGCTGTGCTTGACCTCATTACTCTGTGCTCTGAATTGTGCAGCTTCTGGCTCTTCACCCCCATTTGTTTCTTCGCTCAGAAGGTCCTCACCTCTTCTCTGCACTGTCTGGCTGTTAATTTCCATCAGCTGTTGAGTTCCTTCCGGTGCTCATTGCTGTCAGAATGCTGTTGCTGTCTTAGACAACCTGCCTGTCTGTTAAAGCAGCTCTTCCTCAGGTTCCTGATGATGGTTCATCTGATGTGCAGTTACCCAAATCCAGGATGTCCTTTTTCTTTTACTGAGGAACAAGTTCTTATTTTTTCATACTTGTCTGGTAGTCTGGAGTTTTGTGTCTAGCTCTGGTATTGGTGAACAGACACAAACATGCAGTACAACACAATTGGATTCTCGAGTTTCCTTTTTAATGCCTAGCCCTTTAACTATCCAGACAGACAGGTGTTTAAATACACAGTGAAGTTGACTGAACACAAACAATTGAAGTGAGCAGGGGGGGTTTACCAGTGTTCAAACTTAGAACTTGGATTATTCATCAAGAAGAGTTGGGTCGTCCTTGTAATTCAGCTCCTTAACCTTTAGCATGCGATTCTTTTGAAGACAACAGCTGATTTCTTGCAGTAAGTGTCAAAAACCATAGATGTCAGTTTTAATTGCAGGAGCAGACTGGTGGCTTTGTCCTGGTGAGGGCTGCATCAGGAGAATTCACTGTGCTACTCCCTCCTTTCTGTTCGTCCCTGCTCCAGTGTGCGTGCTAGCGTTAGCTGCTTAGTAAGATGCCCCTCTAGTCTTCAGTCTAGAAATGGGACAAGGAACTGGTTGACCTTTGTGCCTTTTATGAGCACAACAGAAATGCAGGCTTAGCCTGCCACTGGTACCATTTTACGGGGCTTCACAGTGCACTGGTAAGCATTAAGCTGGCTTTTCTGAATTGGCCGCGTCTTTGATAAAATTGAGCATTGCTGGTTGTTGAGCAATGTTCTGCCTGTAGAAGGGATGCTCTGTTGTCCTTTTCTAAAAGTGCTCAAAGTTACACTTGGTGAGATGATAAAATATAACGTCTGCCACATGTTCCGGGAGGTGCAGCGTCACCCTCCTTTTTTAATGGTGTGTAGTACGAGTGTTCATGTAAACACATGGCTGAACCGATTAATTCCTATACTTAAGCTTGACTGGTTTTTCTGGTCAGGAATGCAGGAGTTGTGACTGACTGTTATTGGCTCAGTAATGTCATGCTGTGTGTATGTCCTCCATCTGTGTGTGCCCTCTTGTGTGTGTCTTCATCATTGTTCCCACACAGGTTATGCTGCTCAAAAGCGTCCCACTGAGTGTGAGTGAGAAGGAAAAGGGTTAGCATCTCCACCTGGCCACGCCCCTCAACACAGCTGCTTCTTTTGAAGGAACCATGACCGAGCCCCAGCACTCCAGTGACATCAGCACTGCTCTGACCTCTGTTGTCCACGCCGTAAGTACAGTCAAGTTCCTTTGTCCTTGTGACTCCAGCAGCTGTCCCCTATCTTCTTGTCACGGCCTGCGTTAATTTTCCACCTTAAACGCACAGTGGTGTATGATACACCACACGCGGGGAGATGTGTGAGGTCTTTCTACTGTGGAAGGACGACTTGAACACCTGGCACAGACCTGTAAAGCTTTTTCCGACCATGTTGTCAGGAATTGCACAATATGACACATAAGTAATGGGAGCTTGAGTGAGTTACAGCCACGAGCCCTCGCTGTCCTGCCCTGGAATGTCTCTGCTGGCATGGCCGTGCCTCCTGGCAGCTGTACTTCTCCTTGGTTCTGTGTGTGTTTGCGCTTGGTTTGAACCTTTGCTCAGGGACTGTTTTGTGGCCTCAACCTGCTGTTTCACTGAGTGTCTCACAGCTTGTTCAGCAAACCTGTGACAAGAGAAACTGTGACAGCCTGTTAATTGGCAGGAGTCATTAAGGAACGAGAACCTTCCTTGTGGAGAGGGAATACTGACCCTATTGGCAATTACACATTCTGTTATCTGACGTGTTGCTCAATTGCTGTTTTGCTCTGCCACTTTAAAGCACCTGTAGGGAAGCTGCTGGTGCCTCAGCAGGTGTCCACATCTGGCATGACCTCCTAACATCTGGATGGCCCCAGAAGGGCCATTTTGTGAACACTGTGAAGAGATGTTGTGTCAGGGCTGATGTCACAAACTGATATTGTGACTGCATTTAAATAGGGAAATCATCTGTGAAATATCTGTCTGAAATGTGTGGTCACTGTGCTGGTGTAACGCAGAAGTTGTAGACCCTGTGTACACACAGCACTGTCAGTAGAACCGTATGCAGGCTGGCAGGTGTTTGCTGTTGGTGGGACAGTTCAGAATTCAGCACTGTCAGTAGAAGCGCAAGTGGTCACCAGCGTTCATGAAATGGGGGAGGGCCACGACACACATGGGGCGAGAGAGTCTGGTTCGAGAAACCTGTGGATCCGACTTCTCAGTCTCACTCCTCAGGTCTATCTGCACACGTGGCGCGTCTTACTCCTGCAGCGAGGCAGAACTCGATGCTGTTTCTCAGCGAGTCCTAACAGACGCAGTGTATAGTATTCCGTTAAATTAGTGCCATTGTTTAAAGCGTCGTGTATTGTTTTATGATTTCCATTCTCCCAAGTGTTTGGTATGCAGGAACACCTGCTGTCGGTATTCAGCGTGTCAGACAGAAGTATGTGAAATAGTGTGCCTATTTTTTTTTTTTTTTTACCGTTTAAAGAAGTGTATAGCAAGTTGTATTTACCATGGCAGAAACCTGTTTGCAGATGTGGGTGTTACCAAACCAGTGTCTGTTTGCTGTGTTGCCATGGCAACTGGCAGTTCTGTCTGGATGGGCAGTTCAGAGGAGGGGTTAATCATTACTGTACTGCGTTGTGTGTCTAAGACAGCATTCCTGCTTGTGTGTGTGTGTGTGTGTGTGTGTGTGTGTGTGAGAGGGGGAGTGCAGCACTTCAGGTATGCTGGTGGTGAAAGTGGACACTATCTACTTCCTGTCTTTAGAAACGTGATACAGACAGAAGGGGAATGCACATGAGAGAAAGGTTGATCGAGGGAGTGAAGACTTCTGCTTTTGATCACTGTTTGGACAAACGTGAGGCAGCTGAACAGCTGTGGGAGTGCTGACGTTATGGACTTCCTGTTCACAGTGGAGCGGTCGAAGGTGGGTCTTTGTGCCAGTTGGTACAGTGAGACATGAGAGGTGTCGCTCTGACATAGAGAAAATCGGAAATGCTGTTGACATGGTTTTGTCCCAGAGTGCACAAAAGGTGACTACTAAAATACTTACAGGAAGTAAAATAATGAAACGGTAACACCATGGATTTGGTGCATGTGCGTGTGTGCACGTGTTCAGTTATTGTACTGCTACACATTTGAATCAGTAAGTGGTTTTTTTTCCAGTGTGTAAAGCCAGTACACTTTGTCATTTCATAACATTTTGAGTGTGTTAACCCCCGACCCCCCAATGTGGGTAACACTGGTCCATGATAATCAGAAAACAAGATAAATTTTTTGTGCGGATCTTTCTTATTGCTAAACATTTTATGGCTCTGTGTGACAGTTTACTGAAATGTCCCCTCACTACTGCACTGTCCTGGACAGCGTGCGTCTGTGTGACAGTTTACTGAAATGTCCCCTCACTACTGCACTGTCCTGGACAGCGTGCGTCTGTGTGACCTTGTACTGAAATGTCCCCTCGATACCGCACTGTCCTGGACAGCGTGTGACTGACAGTCTATGAAATGTCCACCCGCAGCTCTGCTGTCTCATTACACTGTTAGCTTTGGCTGTCACTCTGCCACAGAGAGTAGTCTTGGCGATGTTCCCGTTGGTCTGGAGCCGGGCTTTATCTGTTTACTGGTGCAGTGACCGTCCCCTTGGCGAGCGCAGCAGGACTGCATGCAGTATCGGCGGCCAGCTCTCACTGTCCCCAGGAGACGAGACGGTTCCACAAGATTCGTCCTTTGAAGCCTTGGTAAACTTCACAATCTGGAGCAGACATGACAGATCTGCAGAGCCCGCCTCCTTTTGCAGTGTTGATTTTCATTGGCTGAATAGTACCACCTCCCCAGCTCCATCACCAATATTTCTTTTTTATTTTTAATTTTATAGTACTTTATTAGTCCCATAGGGGAAACTACTTCTCTGCGTTTAACCCATCCTGTGGGGGGAGCAGTGGGCAGCTGCATGCTGCATGTAACACTAGCACCCAGGGAGCTAGTGTTGGAATGTCTTGCTCAAGGACATACCTGACTGGGCTGGGATAATACAGCACACAGTACAACAATGTGATGACAGTACCGAACTCTGGGTGTTTCTGGCTGATCCACCCAGCTAGCAGAGCCTCACATGGTGGGTCTGCCTGACAGCCTTCCTTCCAGTCCAGCCACTACGCCCCCATGCCTGTCCAGTCTGTTGTTATTCAGTCCAGTGGCGACTTCATGTCTCACTTTGCATAGTTGAGACCAGTGATGATAGAGCCGTGTTTTTGTGTAGATGTTTATCTCATATTCACTGGAGTTTTTACACTTGGGTTAACAGGTCTGCTCTCTTTTACCTGCTAATGTGGGCTTAGGAAGATGACTCTCCTACCAGCTAAACGTGGTGGTATGTAGGTAGAGTTTTAGTGTCACCAGACCTGCAGTGCAATTAGTCACTGGGTCTGTCGGTAACAATGTTCTGGACAGCCCGGGCCCAGCAGTCCTGCTGGCTCTGTTCGTCCTGTTTTTTCTGTTCGTCCTGCGGCCCTGCTGGTTCTGTTCGTCCTGTCCATGTGTGAGTAGGCTGAGGGAAGTGGAGAAACTGTGTGTGTGTGTGCTTTTGTAGAAGTGTGTTTGGGTGGGGAGGTGTTCATCTCTGTGAGGATGAGGCTGCACAAGTTAGCAGGCAGAAGGTGGCCAGTCAGACAAGTCAAATTTAAACCAGGGTTTGTGGTTTTTAATGGGTACTGTTACATCAGGGTCTTTAAAACTTAATTGGATGGAGTATGTGGAGACATTCTGAAACTTCTCGACACATCTGGGCTGCTAGTTTAGTGATTTTTTTTTTTTTTTTTTTTTTATTGTGCCTGATTGAACATTACTCTTTTTAGGTGATCATTTATAAACTTATGTAAATTGTTTTTGTCTATGAAGATCAGTACAGTTACAGTATAAATATTAAACTAATATCAGATGTGTGTTGTCAAGAGAGTTGAGGAGTGTGCATGCGTGTGTATGGGCGCAGGGACAGGTGCACGCATTAGGGAATGGGAAGGGTGTGTGTGTATGGGCGCAGGGACAGGTGCGCATTAGGGAATGGGACGGGTGTGTGTGTATGGGCGCAGGGACAG
>JABJVR010005839.1:0-13098 GCA_025773905.1 Chitala chitala | reverse complement strand
ATCTAGATGCCTAAATGCATTGAGTTGCTGCCATGTGATTGGCTGATTAGCAATTTTTGTTACCAAGCAATTGAACAAGTGTACCTAATAAAGTGGCCGGTGAGTGTACATTTTTTAGCTGCGGCTCCCCAGTTCCTTTCCGAATTTAACTTACAGCAACCTTTGTTCGTATCTATGAACGTTCGTATTTTGGATGTTTGCAAGTAGAACGGCGTCTGTATTTTTGCCATATATTTTTACAGAGGATTTTCTAGCAGTGTTTAAAATCCTGTCAAGATGTGTAAAGCACAGCAGGTCAACAGGGTTGTAGAGTTATGTGGAATGCCGATGCGGTGTCCTCTCATAATTTCAGCATTTGTCTCTGCCAAGCTTGGTAACCACTCTGGATGGATAATGCAATGTAAGGTATAGAACTGTGATTTAACACATTTGGGAACAACATACATATGCAACATAGAGTACAGTCTTCAAGTTCTGCCACCTTTGCCTAAGTTTAGTAGTATTTTCCTCTATGGATTTTTCAGTGTTATAGACTAGCTTGGTTTGTTAGAAGTTGATGTACTGCACTTGAGCATGGAAGCAGCTGTTTGAATCACACTGAGTGTCCCTGAAGACTGACAAACCCACTTTCAATAAATTCTTTTCGGCGTGGATTCGGTTATACCAGATCCAAAGCCCTGAAATGACACAGAGGTTTAGCAGAGCAAACTAGTCAGCCATTCTGTTTGTAGGTTAATGTGACCTCTTTCCATACTCTGACATTTTGTGTGTCTTTACTACTTCAACACACTTTATCAATTTCCAACTTTTCACAAGCATAACAAGACTGAAACTTTATCGTTTTTAAAATATACTGCTTGACAGATGTCTGATTTTTATTTATTTATTTACTGGATATCGCTAGCTTTTTTTGTCCTGTTTCCACCTGCATTGGGCAACCTGTCTGCCCACAACACTGAAAATTTGTTCTGTGTCACAAGATACTTTTTCAGGTCCTGTGAGCCACTCCAAGATACCAGAAGGTGTTAGACTCCTAACACTCCCACAATAAGATGTCAATCCTGTACAACTGATCAACAAACTCTACATTAAAGGTTGATCAACATTATTGAACTGAACAGAGCAAGAGCCTACATAAAAATGGCTCCAAAATGTAAATTTGAAAAAAGAAAGAAAAAAAAAACACCCATAGTAATACACATATTAATTTCAGACAACTGTGGGTAGAATAACCCAAAGGGAAAAATACTGTTCAAGTGAAACACTGTAAATTAAGAATATTTATTAAGAAAAAAAAAACTTAGAAAAAGTGCTGATACAAAAAGCCCACGATGTACAGTCAATTTCACACACACGCACACTTGTAAAAAAAAGATCAAATTTACCACTAAAACAAACATCTGTCAATAGTGTATTCTGAAATCAAAAATTAATCTGAAATTATAATCATCATTTAACATTGTAATTACACAAAATGTAAAATAATACAAAAGGGCAAAATTAAAAACCTCTAAAAAATTCTCATCACTGTCTACCATAAGGTTAATTTGTTCTTCAGTGGATATTTTTTATAAGAAAGTAAACAATTTTTTGACCAAGCTGATCAGTTTCAGCATAATACTGGTCTACTTCCACAACTCCTAATATCTTATTCAACAACGATAATTTCAAACATGGAAGACACTGTGGCTTGCAAATACCAAACTATTCTATACGGTTTTATTTGAGCTCACAATTTTTACTCCCATAAAAATTAAGCATTTTTTTATTCTGGGTTCTTTATTTATTCTAAAATTTGTGAAACTTTGAAAGACATCAATTAAAAACACTGGGTATATGCAGAAATGAAAAAGTCAATATTACACTATTAATTAATTAATGTTAATGGTCACACCTTTCATACAATGCTACTCTGCACTATGAAGTGTGAATGTGGTCAAACTGTCTAACTGCTGTTGACAAAAAGGACAAACTGCATGCCCATTATATCTAATCTTATCTATTAAAGGCACTGTACATAATGCAATAACTGACACCACACATTGTCAACATGTCAAAGACAACAATGGCTTATTTGGTAGCCCAAGGCACAATGCTTCAGTTCATATCTGCAGGACACTCAAAGCCACACGAGTGACTTGGATCAGTGCTCTTTATATATCACAGGCCTTCAGATGTTGTTTGGCTCATATAAAATCTGTTAATTATCAGAGTTTCCCTTTGCCTCTCGTTATGAGGAGGCAACATCTAGTTATACAAACAGTTAGAGCAGAAACCATTAAAAGCAGATTAACAAACAGCATTTCTACTAAGTAGAATGTTAAACATCTGCACTTTAGATTTTTCCATTATTCATCAACTACCCTTTTTTAATAGAACATAACATTTTTAATTTTCAGTATACTTAATCAGTTTAACCTACAGACATAGAAACAGATATTCAGTCATTTGGACTAAAACACAATTGCTTTAAGGTAAAGAATGATGAACATAATGAGAAGTTAACTGAAAAAAAACAATGATTAAATAAAATGAATGTTCAAGAAATGTACATAATCTCTTCCAGTGTCTTGAGGAAAAACTGATACCACACTTGCACAGAGGAGATACTCAGAACAATACTGTCAGCCTTTTCACATGTGCTTTATAAAGTGACCCAGACATACAGAATAATATGAATTTACACCAGTGTCACTGGCCCATACATCTACCTGTTTAACCTTGCCATTCAGACCACACACTCAACTGCACTTCTCTTGTATTTCATTTTGTATTACCAGAATTAAAATGCAAAGATGCATTTTTAGGTCAAGCATGATTGACAGATGTAATATTTTATCAACTCAGAGAGGAAAAAACTTTTTGCACAACTACACTGATGTTGTAACAACGTTCTGAAAGTGTGCCTATAATTAACCAATTTAATTATTTTAAACACATTTTGTCAAACTAATTGGATAGGAAAAACAATATAATATTGACTTCTAAGTTTTACAGGCTACTTCAATCCATCTGAACAGAAAAAAAATACTCAGAACTTTTCTTTAATGATATGAACCAAGAAATAAAATCCTCACTGAGGATTAACAGGCCCACGGTTTAGCAATTCACTGTAAAATTAAAACCAACTCCAGGTTTGGTCAGTACATTTGGAATCTTCTCTTACTTGACTGGTTTGAATCCCTTAATTTCCTAAATTCCCTTATTAGTAATTTTTATCATACAGTCAGCAGACCACTAATTCAAGCTCAGCAGGTGCTGCTGACAACTCAAGGTAATCGCCTGCCTAAACTACTTAAAATTCAGAGACATTAACATACAGTGTTCTTAAAACTTACAATTAAATTTTAAGAGTTATTCTATATACAGTATAGACGTCCTTAATTCTAACAAACCGGCATATGCATTGTGTTTTTTTTAATGCACACAAACAGTGTACAAACAGTGCATTCTATAATTAACCAAACAATGCATAAAGTATTTCTTCAAAGCCGAACAGATAAGTGATTTTGGTTAAATTGTACAGCACCGTCCATCACAGCAAACACCATAACTGTAATTTTTGATGGAAGTACGAAACTTATCAGTGGACACTTGGCCTTCTTGCAGGATGCTATCATGTTTCTCAGCAAAAGCAGACAAGAACCCCTCAAGAACTATTTTACAGGAGGACTTCTGTAGAGAGCGCAGAGCCCCTGGGCTTTGGAATTTCTGTAACAAGTTTTTTTTCATATGCAACAGGCTCGTCCTTCAGATCGCCCCAATTGGAGAACACTGCCTATGAGTCCTCCACAGTGCCATTGATCTGGGAGAAGACACCCTTAGCTTCATCAGCAGTACTTGGGCAGCTTCTGTCTGGCAGTATAGAAGCTTTCTCAGATGACATGCTCTTCAGTAACATCCCATCAACTGCTGCCAGCTTCTTTAAATCATACAAGGGAAAATTTAATGAAACTGAACATCAGTGCATTTCCAATATATGCAAAACAGAGGCTGACCGAAATTGATTTTTTTTTGTTTCAGCCCAAAACTAAACCAAACCGAAAGTTAAAAATTGACTTTCGGTGGAAACCGAAGCCGGAACCAAAAGTTTAACTACCCTTTTGACTGAAACCAAAGCCAAAAGATAAATAACCGAAATTACTGAGTGTGTGTGTGTGTGTGTGTGTGTGCATGTGTGTTTGATCTGCTTGGACAGTCCAACTTAGTACACATCGAGCTATAGTTTTCAATGAGTATCCTTTGGACTGCCTAGCGCCGACTGCCGGCCCACAGTCAGAGTGAGAGTGAGAAACGTAGCACTCATGTAACATTCTAAAAATAGACATTCAGTTGATGACTGTAAATCTGCATCAATTTTGGCCGAAACCAAAAGAAAACCGAAAGTTAACTTATTGTCTTCGGCCAAAAGAGAAACGACGCCGAAAGACGTAATTTGCCAACTTCTGGCACCGAAACTGAATTTCGGTGGGCCTCTAATGCACAGACTAATGAATTTGCTCTTACTTTTAGAAGGCTTGATTCCATCTCTTCATCCTGTGCCTTCTGTTGGCTGAGAGTTAGCAGATGGTCCAGAAGTGACTGCTTTGGATGCATACCCTTGTCAAAACGATTATACATGGCACACCACAACCTGGATGAAAATATGTATTTTTACATAAAACACGTTCATCATGCACATCATTTTACACAAAGCTCAGCTTTCAAAGTCAGATGTTTTTACTGACTCCGACTCCAGTAACCCAATTATTGCTTATGATTCCACAAACCTGTTTGTATATAGTCAAATATTTTATTGCTATAGAATTGCATAACGTTATCATGACCAAGGGGATTGGACAGCCAGGTAACTTTGGACCCTCAGGTTTTTTGTCCACATTGTGGAATTTTGTGATCTTTTTCTTTGCTGTCATTGGTTTCAAATTTAGTTCTGTTTGTCTTTAATTAAAACACCCTGTTAAGTGCCATGGGACAAGTGCTGTGAGAGGTGCTATATAAAAACAGAATTTAACTACATTCACCGCATGCACAGCTACGTGAAATGAAAGCTGCTCAACCCTGCAACCAGTTTAAAAACTAGATAACTTACTTTGGCAGCCTTGGACTTACTTGAAATTGAATGGAAGTGTGTTTGGTTTCAGTACACCAAAATGCAAGGGCCCTTTGTACAAGGGGTTCAGGAACAGCTGTTTTTTCTCCAACAGGAATGGCCAGACAGAGTAGGTGTTTTCCTGCAGCCTGTAATAATAAAATTCATAAAGCTGCTTTACATAAAAGATCATATTACCATATACTAAAACCTGTTAAGAGATGAGTGGATTAACATCAGTGCAACTTAACATTGTGTTTTACCAACAATTTCAACATAGTTTAACTCTTCTCCCCTCACAGTCAATCTATAGAACCAAATCAACACAGAGTGCATTTACATGTAGGCGTTTAATCACACGCAATAAACACAAATGAATGGAAATGGACAAAGAGCGCCACAGCAGGAGTACTCACTTCATCTCAACCCGTTCTTTTTCACAGTTGCCAATAAAGTTGCCAAATTGGCAGGAGTAAACGTGGTCGTGGATCTCAATGAGGTACCGTTCGTTGAATTCAAATGCACAGGGAAACTGCTCCATTAAGTGCCAGAGGCACTCGAGGAACTGAGTGAAGACAGGAGACACCTCCTTGGGATCTCCATCTAAATGGCCACACCTGAAAAGTAGTTTGGCACCTAATTCAATGCATAATTGTAACCATATGTAATAGTTATGCTCGCCTGTTGTACAAATCCTCTAATGATTTAAACATGCAGCCATATAAATTAATGCATTTAGGTGTCTCAAATCACACAAAGAGGATGTCATGGTCATAACCAGAGAACATCTCTAAAGGGTGGGTTAGTAATTAATTACCGTAAAATCTCACATATAATGCAGCAATGGTTTTTATATAAACACTAAACATTTATGTACAATTCAGAGACTTATTTCAGGGTCAGAGCTGCAAAGTATACTGCATAATTGCATTTATTGTAAATGTATGCACTGTTCTCTTTAAAATTGTATACTGTGTTAAAGAACAGAAATAGCTCTGGCTCTCGTCTGATACCATTTGATAGCAATAATCTATGGGATTAAAAATATATTTATAAAAATCCAATAAGAAGGGAATAAATTATGGCCATTACGATAAAGAAAAACATTTTTCTGCCTTGCTGTCACCCAAGTAGGGGGAAAAAATTTGGAGGGCAAAAAAGGCATTATACCAGAGATTTTACAGCATGTTAATGAAGACACAGTAAATGTTAATACCTCTGAGTGAATTTATGACCCATAGATATCCATTCCTTCTCTATCAATACCTTCACCAGAGAAAAAAAAGAATGGATTGTGAAATATATTCACACAAATATTTTAATGTAAAAAAGTTAATCATTTAGAACAAATTCTGTTATAAAACCGAACAGATTATAAAACAAATCACAAACGGTAAATTCATAAAGTGCATTTTTCGTTTTCTTACAATTCACATGAACAACACAATGCTTGGTATTCATATTGTATTCTATCAGCTTTTTAAGCCCAATGCACCCAGCAAAGAGAAACACAATACACTGAGGAAGAGAAAACACCCAACACACTAAACTGGTCCTCCACACACAACATCGCCTCACCATCAAGCCCTTTATGGTCCTGTAGAAGGGGTCCAGCAGAACTCCCGCTAACGAGCACACCTGGGCTGTACGGTCCCAGCCATCTGAGCAGTGCACCAGCACACTGGCATTCTCCTCTGTCACAGCCTGGGGGGGCATTGCACAAGCCACTCTTATTAATTACTGGCTACTAACTTGGTTTGACTCATTTCTAGTCAAACAATTCTTCTGATTACTGCAAAGCATAAACAGCCTCCAAAGACGCAAACGTTTGAAAGTGCAGAAAGTGCAGTACCTTTACTAAAAACACTCCTGCATCCATTACGGCTTTTATGTGACGCAGCCAGCCAGAATTCTCAAGCCCAGTCAAGTAGTCACTCATCGTGGGAGATTTCATGGCACAAACTGTTACAAAAAAAAAAAAAAAAAAAAAAAACAGTAACATCTTGCCAACATTATTTGCAATAATGTAATGCTTTTGTACTCAAAGACGCTTTACACTGAAATCAATCCTCAATCCAAATCCTAAGGACTAACGTTCTGACGATAAGGGAGGATTACTATGCAAAACACCAACCTTCCACAAGCTTCTGCAAACTGCCCCTCATCACATGGATGTTCTCGATGCCCACAAACTGAAAGCGGATGTTGGAATAATGATCTTCATTCTCATAACCCTTCCCAGCAGCTCTGTTAGCCATGGCGTTTAACTGGAGAGGAAAAGAATCGCAGTTATCCTAAACTGCTGAACTCTTTATGGGAAATCTACTGTCAGCTGTCATAAGCTGAAACGGGCCTAGTGTACCTTGGGCCGAGTGTCAACCACATACATGAAGGAGCTCCTGGGGTTGGCCTTGCTGATTGCCTGCAGCATCTGCTCATCCTCCACGCAGCGTGCATTGAACCCTGACAGAGGCTGGCTGCAGCGGCAGATAGCAGCCTGATTGGACAGGAAGCATAAAAACACACAAACATCGCAAATCGTGCCCGTGGCATACAGCACCAAAATTAAACAAAATTACAAAAGGTTACACAAACAAGGCACACCTGTAAGCTGCACTTCTTGGACAGATGCCAATGCCATTAGTAGGTCACGTACGATAGTTTATAATACATTGCTGAAGTGAGCGTTAGTGAACATGTTCCAAAAAATGCCGTGATCATTAAGTGTGCTGTCTCTAACATTGTACTGACATGTGTGTGGATATGTATGTACGTATGTATATAATACACCAGTTTGTGAGAGAACCTGAGGTGTACGGTCAAATTTTGATAGTAAAAAACATTTGTCCAAATTTCAGTGCACGTTTATGTACTTATACTACATTTGCATGAAAATATCCCCAGCCTAATACTTATATTATATTGGTTTGTTTTGCTGCAAATGCTAAGCCAAACTGTCACGACCTGACCCACAGTAATTCTCCAATGCAAGCATAATGGAACATGTAGTCTGAATTGTAAAATAATACAAATTTACAGTTAATTACATGTGAGCCCAGTATTATGGACACGTGGTAGAACTTTGCTTTACTATGTGCCACATTCTGACAAGGTTTAAGAACCCCGCACACACACACCACACACACACACACACACACACACAAGGGGCATCTACAGAATGCAGGCCAGCACATACTACAGACATTCAGTAGAACCAAAGTTATCGTCCAAACATTTAAGATCCTGTACTTCTACTTTATCTTACTGAAGGCTAAATGACTTAAATTGGCAGTAAACAGCACATTTCAACATCTACTGGCCTGATTTGTAATGCTTTGCTGGCAGTGTCTATACTCTGTATTTGCCAATCTAAACACAGCTTAATGCTGATCATTACTTTTTTGGAAAGCTTCAAACGCTGTCTTAAATGTGATTTTCTTCACAAATTTGTCACATACACCATCAAAGCACTTGACTGTAGCCACTTCTTTGAACACAGTAAAACGTGTTTGGGTGAATAATACAGATGCTCTGATCAGGTTTCTTTTGGCCAATGCCAATAACCAATTCTGTTGTGTTAAAATTGCTGATTTCAATACCAATTGTTAAAGGGGCGCTCCATCAAAGGGCAATAATGTGACTGACAGTGAAAGTGATTTGGTGTCCTTAAAGCCCCCACTGGCTTTCAATCATGGCCATATTACTGTCTTTGGGTGCAGCCCCACATAAAATTTTATCACACCACCTAGTCTTGGCAGTATCAATGTAACCCTTATTTTTACATGAAAACATACACAATTCAAGTTAATAGCAGGATTATTTTAATGAACGGAATTCAACGTAGAAGCTTGTGTTCAGTGCCTATAAACTCTTTGTACTAAATAAAATGATGAAAACAAAAATATACAATTTCTTACGTATGGGAAAGATGGTTCAATCAAACTCCTGGAATTTCTCTGCCTTTCCCAAGTAGTTATAATGGTTTCATTTCGTTTAAAAGTTAGACATTTTTGTGTTCGGTGAAAATCTCGAAATGATACTTAACACGTTAAAACGCCTAATGACATTCCCATTTCATTAGAGAAGATGAAGGAAAATATTTTTCTTTGTGGAAAAAAATGACGTTGAGAACAAAAGGAAGGTGCGTGTGACACACTGGTTTTTCAAGATGCATTACCCTTACTCTGTGACTTGTGTTTTGTATGACAACGTAGTTTAGAACCAAGCGATCAAAACACGCGTCTTTTACAAAGGCTTTTATATTAGTGTCGAGTTTGCATGTCATTTTTTTAAACAAGGAAATCACTACAAAAAAGTTTGAAAGTGGCATTATATCCACATGGAATTCATGCCATTCTTGGGGCAAAGGGGCTCTAAGCACGATAGTACTCATAAAAACTACCTAATAAAGAGACCACCGAGTGTGTGCATTAAACAAACACATTTAAGCGTTTAACAAACAGACTTACGCTACTGTGCTTGCAGAAGTAGGACAGCGCAGGAAAACGTGCCCTGCTTCTAAACTTGGAGCTTCCCACTATGGTGGACTTGCTGGCAGTCTTAGGAACAGCCAAGTCAGCCGGATATGTGCTACAGATCTGGAAACCACAGGCGATAGGACCATCATCACAGCAATAGTTATACATGCAGACAGGGGAACATCAGGCACTGACTTATCAGAACAGACATGTGCTCAGAAAGGAGCATTCATCCATACTTTAAACAGTAACTATTTTTACCACGTCTAAACTCAACATTAAACAATCGTTAATCTACATATTGTACACAGAAATGTCAAAATTCCCCATTTAAACAGTGCGTCATTGCTATCTGTGCAAAGCAATTATCCAAAATTCTGACAGCATAAATATAAGGCTATTTACTCAGTGAATCATTCCAAATCAAGTTTACTATCTGTAACACGTTAAGTATACGGGGACATGCAATCCTGCTGTGCTTATACTGGACTAACACCTAAAAATATGACATACTAATTCCTAGTTGTGCCAACTATTGCATAACTTCAACAATGAAACCCTTGCATTTCAACAATTTGGTGGTGTCAAAAATATATTTAAAAAAATTTAGTATATACTGCATACTGCAGAACATGCGTTCCCCAGTACATTTTGTTTTAAATGACGTTTGAATTTGCTTCGATTTAATTGTTGTGTAATTCATTTTAACAATTGAGCACACATCAAATACAAACTCACTTGCACCTTACTTAAAGTCACAATTTTATGAAGGAATGCCAAAAAATAAAGTGTTATACGGCATTTCTGAAAATGTGATCAATTGGACTATTAAAACGCCACCATAAGTACAAATAAAATAACAGTTTATAAAGAAAACAGACAAACAGATTTACTCCATAGTTCTTGTTGAGGTCAGTCAAATCCCACAGATCATTGGGCAGCCCCATCCTTTTGAACTCCACCTTCAAGCTCACAGAGCTCCAGCCAATCCGCCTTTCATTCTCATCTTGTTTCGGGTTGTATAAAAAGGCATACAGCTCCTCATACTTTGCTGGCAACAGAGAAAGCATTACCATTAACAAACAGCTGGTAACTGAAGGCTATTCAGTACAATTTCACTTACAAGAACAAGGGCCTAAAAGAAAGGCACTGCTGGGATGTGAGATGCATACCTGGCTGGGACAGCTTTAACAGCGACTGGCACACTTCCTGACAGTCCCTTTCCCGAGGAATGACAAAGTGGGCTTGGCGAAAGTTCTTGCAGTGGATGAGAAGGGGGCAGCCTGTGGTGGTCAATGGCAGCTTCTCTACAGATGCTATGTGGTGATGCATAATCTGGCCACAGACACGATGTTTATTAGTTCCTGAAAGTCATGTCCATTAAGAAAAAAATTAATAAGAGTAATAAAATATACCCATGTTTCTTTGCGCGTGTCAGGAGTTGTTTCCACGTAGATCAGGTGGGTTGTCGTCAAATACAGAGTCCCGACTGCAGGCTTTTTGGATGTGTATCTGTCCAGTAACTTAACGTGCTCTACCTGTTCAATTTAAAAGAAGTCATTTAGCCTATAAGTGAGTAGAATCTTTTATACAAATGATGTAGTCATTAAAACCAATGATTGACAAAAGCTCAAAAAAAAAAAAAAACTGCTTCAACATCATACGATTCACAGACCACTAGGTTTTCACACAATACTACAATTGCCCAGAACATGTCAACTGACGTGCCTTCAACTGGAATCACATTCATTCATTCTCTATACAGCGTCATCCTATTAAAGGTTGTGGAAAGCCTGGAGCCTATCCCAGGAGACATAGGGCGCAAGGCAGGGGACGCCCAGGGCGGGGCGCCAACCCACCACAAGATACACACACACACTACCGGCAATTTGGAGATACCAATAAACCTAACCTGCATGTCTTTGGACTGTGGGAGGAAATTGGAGAACCCAGTGAAAACCCACCAAGCACAGGGAGAACACGCAAACCCCACACACAGACCCAAAGCGGGAAGTGAACCCCAGGCCTGGAGGCGGGAGGCAACATTGCAAACCACCACGCCACTGTGCCACCCTGGAATCACATTACTTTTTATAAAATGTATTATAGTAATAAATCCATTTTTTTTCTGATTTCAGAGTAAAATCTTTAAGTCTGCAAGTGTTAAGCCTTGTAAGCCTAACATTTTCTTAGGACAGGGTTTCCCAATCACGGTTACAGAGGGCCCCCATGGGTGCAAGTTTTTGTTTCAGCCAGTTCATTCATTTTAATTTGACCGCTATGTTAATTAATTGTTATTTACATAATTTTGTCTCTGCATTCTTCCTAATCGTTTGCATTGGTCTGTATTTTGTGGTGTTACATTTTTAGAGAAAATAAGTATTACAATGAAGAAAATTAAAAGTAATACTCATATGCTTTTAGATATGCTACAAAAAATATAAATCACACATTTTAAATTTCCCTAACTTGAAAATCAGACCAGGTAATGTCTGGATAGTTAGGCATAGAGTTTAATCATTAAATGTATACACATTGTATTTATTAATAAACAACAGAGACACGCGCCAATGACAAAGAACGCTTAATCAGGAGCAGCGATTGAAGCAATTATTAACAAGAAATGGATTAAAAGTTCAAAAACATACCAAACATTAAGAAGCAACATTGTCCTGGTTTTAAAATTCTTTTTAAAATTAATAAACCTGAGAATTTCTAGACTGATACTGTCATTACAAAAAAAGTAATGTTTAAGGTTTAAGGATTAAGATTAAGGTTCAGTTAAAAGCAGAACTGTCTGAAACAAAAACCTGCACTCTGGGAACCCCTTGAGTTTTCCTCCAAAATATCTACGAAAATACAGCACATGGGCTCAGTTTTAACCAACTTGCTGATTTCATATTAATGTGCTGACTAACTTGGGTGCTTTCTAGGGGATCAGGACTAACCGTTGATGTCGTGGTGCTCTATACATGAGGATCAAAGGTGCCAATTATAGAAATGTACGAGTTGGTCACTGACTGGTGCAATTTAGATTAAATAAATACTGAATTGAGGAAGAATGGATGTGCTCAGGAGTAAAAAGTGTGCCGTTTTAACTTGTTTCTAATGAACAAATACACACAATACTAAAACTGTTCAGCCAGGTCAGAAGGTTGCCTACAAACTGTGCTGTAAAATGTAAACTACACATGACTGATTTATTTGAAGGCATGGATTACCAATTCAAGGGAATGAGATTTTTTGTACAATGACACCTTTGAGGCTTTGTAGATTTGCAATTTCAATATTATATCAAGACAATTATGAAAATCATGTTAACTATTATCAAGCAACCCGTCTGCATTGTGCCACAACAGGTTAGAGTACGTCACGCAGAGCTTTGTCCATATCTAGAGTAGGATTTTCTTTTCAGTATACTTTAGAGCACAGGTGTCAAAGTACAGTCCTGGATGGCTGCAGTGGGTGCAGGTTTTCCTTCCAACCAATTCATTCATTTTAATTTGACCATTATCTTAATTAAACATTAAT
>JABJVR010005838.1:0-13098 GCA_025773905.1 Chitala chitala | reverse complement strand
TCACACCAACACACAGTTCCCAATTTTTGTCCTAGACAGTATACATGTTCTTTTTCTCCTGTGTACTAAATATGCTCTACTTCAGAAATGTGGGTATTTGCCTATATATAGGTGATTGTTATGGGATGTCCAGTGTTCGTATTTACTAACCCCTCTAACCTGGGCACCATGTGAGCGGGGTGCCTTGTTAGAGCTGCTGACACTAGTACACCCCCTTGGATGAAACTTTAGCTTGAAGGACACCATGAGCCTATTGAGTTACTTCAACACCTCGAGCAAAGGAGGACTATTTAGTGCTATTTACACTCAGTCTCAATAACCTGTTTATTATGTTATGTTGGCATGCTCAGGAGGAGCTGGGCAGCCAGTCAACCTTGGCCCCCCAGAGGTTTTTTTTCCCCCTCCACACTGAAGATTTTGGTCCCTCTCCTCTGCTGTTGTCTGGCTTTATTTGTATTTGTATTGCTGTTATTCTGCATGATCTGCAATTTCTTTTGTAAAACGCTTTGAGGCACATTGTTGTAAAAGGCGCTATATAAAAATAAATTGAATTGTAGAACACTGAAAAACTCTTCTTTGTATTCTATGTGTTAAAATATCCATTTAAACTTAAATTCATGTTTGTACAGCTGAGTTAAGACTGTTGCCCTAGATTGAAGGGATGATGTATCTTGCCAGTGCGTTGTGAAATTCACTGTATATTGATTTGTCTCCCTTTTGGACTGAAGTAATTTTTCAATCCCGCTGACAAATTGTACATCTTGTATTAAAGAGGCTTCAAGTGGCAAGGTACACAATTCCCCCAAATACATTTTTCTAATGTACAAATTTTTAACTTATGGGGGGGGGGCAAAAGCTGTTCAGTTGGTGCTGAATTTTTAAAATGGATGTTGTGGATGTAAAGTTCTCCTGTTCTGTGGCTTTCTTTTCTTTGTTTCTTAGAGGTTGAGTGGCGTAAAATACTGGGAAGTCTGTGTCACCACTATCCTCCCACTTTTCCTTGTCCTTTGAGCTGCTTTAAAATGCAAGTATTAAGGGAAATGTAGCTAAAGACTTATGAATACACTTCAGGCAACCATCTTGCTCTGGGTTATGTGACCTGCCCCATCAGTAGTTCTTTAATCTCGAACTTTTGAAAAGGGATTTCATGTGCTCATTGATTGGTTTGACATTTTTGCAGTACCCTTGTTTTGCTATACTGAGTGCTAAATACACAAGAAAATATACAAATTTTTGTTCTCAAGTATTATATGCCGGCTGATGCCATGTTTTCATTTGTGAACATAAACGATCTCTTCTGTGACTTTAGCGTTCTGTTATTTTATGTTCCAAGCATGAAGGAGACCTCTTGTATTCTACACCTTTATTTTAAGCTCATATTTGATCTGTTTCCATTTTTTGTCCTATTTCACCCCATGTGATTAACATTTTCTTATGCACATCTACATCCAAAATTACAAAATGCCATTACAGTTTTATATGTACGTAGTCAACCACAGAAACTCCAATAACAATAAATTATTTTTTTCCTGCAATAAATAGCTGTTCATTACTCAGTAACTGTTCAGATACACTTTTCACATGCCCTGCCAGACCTAAAATAGGAATTAAGGGTCAACACCCAGATCTCCAGTACTGAATTAGCAGGAAGTGTTTTCATGACATTGGCATGATCCTGTGTCCACATGTTCTATTTCAAGCGTGCATACTCACCTGTATGAGTTGGTTCATCACTGCTCCTCCCCTGTACGAGTTCATCACTGCTCCTCACTTGTACCAGTTAGCTCAACCCCGCTCCTCACCTGTACCAGTTAGCTCAACACCGCTCCTCACTTGTACCAGTTAGCTCAACACCACTCCTCACCTGTACCAGTTAGCTCAACACCGCTCCTCACTTGTACCAGTAAGCTTAATACCGCTCCTCACCTGTACCAGTTAGCTTAACACCGCTCCGTTTGTAGTATTCTACACATATCAGCCTAAACATAGCTCCTGAAATGCGAGCTCGCTCATTTGAAACACAGCTAGGTAGGACTAGCTTGAGGAAACCTTATATTCATATTTTGTGTGTACTCTTGAAAATGCTTGTATCGTTAGTGTAAAAATCCTGGTATAAATGTGTTTTTTCACTCTTCATATCAACTTGTTCAGTAAGGCACCTTTTTTTAATCTAAAAATCATCCCAATTTAATGTGTGGACACATCTAATAAATTCAAATTATTTTTCTGATAAAAATAATACCAGCACTACACTGTTATCCCTGAGATGTCAAAAAAAACATTTCAGCTGTAGAAAAATATACAACAGTTATTAGATATTAATTCAGACATCACAATGGCTGAGATGAAATTTGCATTCTCTGTTCAAACCAATCCTTGATTTACACGCAGCGGGTTTTTTTTAACAGTCCTCTATACAAAGATATGTTGTGGTTACAAAACACACATTGTTCTTACAGTTTTAAATGTGTTCCTTTTATGACTGGATCTAAGCCCAAAAAATTAGTTTATATTTTCAACAGCGGTCTCTCTCACACTCACACACACACACACACGTCTGTTTTCATTCCTTGTGGGGACATTACATCAAGTTACATTAATTTCCTGGGAACTTGCCCCAACATTAACCATAACCTCTACTTGCTTAACCCTAACCCTAACCTTAACCTAACCCCACCCTAACTTTAAACCAAGTCGTCTCTTTAAAATTCTGTGAAATTCAGTACCCTCAAGGAAGCCAAGTCCCCAAATGTCAATGTGTAAACAGGTTTCAGTCCCCACAATGTAGCAAAAACAAAAATACACACACACACACTCATCTTATCTTAGGTTGGAGATGGTTATCCACTCTTATCCAACCCAGAGTACAGGCAGTTTACTAACATCCTTAGAAGTGAGGCGTAGGGGGTTTCCTTGGTGATATCACTGTTACCATGACTTTGTGTTAAACATAATCCTCTCCAACATGAAACTTACTGTACTCATGGCCACTGCAGAAAAGCTGTCCAGAACCTTCCATTGCCAATTGCATGCCTGTGTGCCAAGCAGAGTGAATGTGTGCTCATTGATGGGCCTAATGTTAGCAGCCCTGTGCCCGTGGACAGGCCTAACAGTAGCAGCTGTGTTCTGCGGACGTGCTCAGCAGTAGCGGTTGAGACCGAATGTGCCTGGCACATCCGGCTGCCCGTTCATCCAGATTTCACGGATGATTCGCTCACGCTCCTCCAGCCGCTGCGCGCGCTCCAGCTCCTCGGCCGAGGTGAACACGTTTGCATGGAGCGTCTCCTTGAAGCGCCGGTGCCGGCGCGCGGACAGGTCCGAGTCAGAGTCCCAGTCTGAGTCGCTGCAGCCACTCTCGGGCCTCGGGCGCGCCCTTGGCGGGCGGCGGGTGTGCGGCTCGGCGTGGCAGTCCACACGGCAAGAGATCTGCACCACTAGGGCGAGCAGAGTGAGCAGCAGGCCCAGACACACGCCACACACAAAGAAGAGCGCTGCTCGCTCCGGGTGGTCTGTCAGACACAGGAGAGGATCAGCCAATTACAGTGCAGTTTAGGTGAGGATCAGCCAATTACAGCGCAGTTGAGGTGAACTCTAGCGTCTGCCTGACAACAGGCCACAGTGGCAAAGAACGGGACAGCACAGACTAGGAGGAGGGATAGTGTTCAGTGTGCAGATAGTGGTCAGATAGTTCTGACATGTTCCTACTGCTATCTTCCTTGTTATAACATGTACATTAACAGGCATTATGTATGTATTATTTTATTATATAAAATAATTGCTATGTATTATATAAATATACTGTATGCCTGTTGATTCCCTTATAAAGTAAGAAACAACTGAAAGGAATGTGGGTCTGTGGGGACATTATCTAACGCAGTAGTATTTCAGAGCGATGCCAGTGCTCACCTGTTACAAACGTGTAGGCTGCCAGGGCGCTGCTAATTAGGGCCATCTCAGAGCGGGCCGCCCCGGACTCCAGGGGTCTTAGTGACTAGGACTGTGTGTCATTTACGCTGCACACCAATGTTTTCTCTTCACCAGGGAACAGGGCTGGTCCCTGTCCTTCTCTGTCCTTCTGTGTGAGGAACTGGCACATCATGCGGTTAGTTTGATCTTGAGGTGAAAGAGAAGTAACGTCACTCATTTCCCAGAATGCTTTTCCAATTCAGGATGACAAGAAAACAGGGGTGTGGCTAAAACTGTTGGACCCACTTGCCCCCCTCTAATAAAAAAAAATTGCTGGCATATCGCAGAGCTGCTGTCCAGCTCTGGGCCTCTTGAATCATTCAACCCCCCCCCCCCCCCCACCCCCTTTATGTTCCTGGTGAGGAGCTAATAGTCTATCCCAGAAGAAACAAGAGATCAAGATTACTTTTCCTGTGCCATTTACCACAGCTCACAAACCCCTTTTCCACAATACAATACAAATGTTAATTACATTTAATATTCAATAAGAGTATGTTTCAGGACTTTATAAACAACCTGTACTGTTTAATCCTCTTTTCTGTTATTAAATACATATATATGTGTATGGTATGGATTTTTCTGCAGTGGAATCGCTAACGGGATAATGGCAACCATCTGGACGTTGCCTTTTGATCGTGTTAAGCATGAAAACATTAAATCTGTGCATTTCTGCAAGTGCAAGTGCCTCTAAACAGTGAATTCCTGATCATATCCTTTGAAAATGATTAATACTGCAGAGCTTGTTTGTAAATCACTGGTGTGCAATGTGTTCTAATCAGGTGAGAGCACGGCAGGGACAGGATGGCAGACACCCAGAGGAACTTGGAAAGTGGTCAGGCTGACACGGAGGAAGGAATCTGGACCACTGATTATGATCTGCAAATACGGGACCATACGGGACATTTTTAAAGTACACAGAGCTTCACTGACTGATACTGGTTAAAGAATTATTTCTTACAGGCCCTTCGCTTCGCTCTTCAGGTTCGGAAACTATGTTATGGAGGAACGAGAATGACTTCACAACACGAAAACATGGGCTGTAACGCAACACACTGATTAATGAGTCCTGGGAAGAGATGAAAACAGTTGCAGTGGGTATAACTAATGTTGGACCTGTCTGAGTAAGCAAACAGGAAACCCACCAATCTGACCCATGTGCAGTGAGACACTCAGAAGAAGAGAGACTGTGCTGCTAAGGGGGAAACGGGGGGTGGGGGGCTGTTCTCCAGCAGAGCGCTCATCATCAGAGCAATGCATTCCCGTCACAGAAAACTGAGCACAAAGCCATCTGCTGGAAGCTGAACAATAGAGCAGCCATCCAATCTGAAAGCAGGAACAGGCCGCGCATTGCTGTGTGAGGGACAGCACCTAGCATTTTTTTTAGAAACATCATTAAGAAAAAGAAAAAAATAAATAAACTGAAAAGTACAGCATATCAGCAAAACCATGCAGGTGATTCATTTATGTTGAATTCATGCCTTTAGCCCCACAGGTGACATCATTTTCACAGCTCAGGACAGCAAGCTCAGGTGAGTACAGAGATGGGCTTACCTGTCACTGGTGCACTGAATGCAAGCAGAGCACTAGCAGGAGATTATCCCGTATCCTGATGCACTGGGGTCACACAGATGATGGCTCTGTCCTGCCAAGAACAACAGCTTCCTTAAAACTGTATAACAGCAGACAGGAAGGCTGTGACGAGTCACGCTGCGCTGAATCACAGGCCTGGAACTTTGGGGCAAAACAGATAAAACCCTTCCCAAAAACACCCACCCACCTCAACCCAGTCTGTATATGAGTCAGAGATCACACAGTGAACACGTCTGCAGATCAGTGGGTGGCTACCGCTCATACGTGGCCCATATACGGTCACCAGGCATTGTGCTACGCTTATCTCCAGGAGCCTGTCAGCAGAAAGCTTACCTTCAGCTCGAGCTTAATGCAAAATCAAAAGCAAGGCCTTGGACTTTGTGTGCAGCTCAAAGATTTATACAAATTATCTTAAAATTTTTATGCACCGAGTTCAAACCACATGGCGATAACATGAAAACCCCAAAACAGTTGCAAATTGAATTTCTGCAAATAAAACAGGGAAATAAACCAGATACTAACACTGGTAATGCTGCTGTTTTGCTCAAGGTTTTGTGATCGCTGGGAATGTTCTGGCACTTTGAGAATCTCAGACACTCCTCTCATTACAGAACCAAACCCCGAGAACAGAGATGGACAGGCATCCGTACTCCAGACAAACGGACTGTCTGGGTCCTGGATGTTGTTAATGATATTCACGTACCTCTGCTTAGAAGGTTCATCTCCTGACAGCAGGATCAGTCTGTCTGACCACTGTGTACTCATCTGAACCAGTTAATACAACATAAAGTATTCAGAACTCTTTTTAAGAGCATGCAAATTCATTTCTGCACTTTAAACCCACATTTATCATTTACTGTATATGGAAAGCTGAATGGGTGTTTTAAGTATAAATATCAATTTTAAGGATTTTAAAAACACATTGTTATAGCGATATATTCCATAGCTGTTGCTGTAGTCAATCAAACACATTTAGGTTACCAGAAAACAGATGCTAAGCATTAAAAGTTAACTGAAATCAGCCGGCATACTTTGCAAACACAGTAAACAATGAATAATGGCTTATTGTAAATGGCTCTATTGGAGGGAAACACACTCCATACTACTGTGCCAGGTGCCCCACTCAAAATAAGTTGAAATGAAAGTTTTGATTTTCCTTTCAACTCCTTTAGACTGTGCTGTAAGAAATGCATTTGGTCAGGCTAAAACAAGCAGCAGAACATCACCCAGCCAGTGTACTCCAACCTGGTGACGTCTTTCATGTGATAGTGAGACAAGAGAAACTTTAAAAACGTTATTACTGGAAATTATAAAAACCACAGGCATGGGATTGTACACAGTATAAGGTTTAACACAGGGGTATGTCTCAGAGCTGGATCATTACCTGACCACGAAGACAGGCTATAACAGGGCCAGTACAACACAATCACTCCCGCTAGAATGCTTGCGCAAACTACATGTGTTTGGTCATGAGGGAAATTACACCAGCTTGTGCAAGGTATGATGCAGTGGTCACCCCGTTACTCATCCTCAACAGAAAACATGCTTTCGGATTTAGCTGAAAGCTGATGTACTACACTCTCCTTCAGTGTGTGACTTCACTTTCTGTGCAGTATGTTGGCGTTGTTTGATTGCCACCATGCTGACCTTGTAGGACTGATGAACTCGTGAGGTCGAGTGAAGCGCTTAAACTTCTGAGAGGACAATGAGGAGCAACACCACGCAAAGATGACATTTGTCTTCAGTGTTAGAGGACATTTTTCAGTAACTATCAGAGAAGTCAGGCAGGAGAGTGACCAGGAAAGGGGCTCAGTGAATTAATTAATAAATCCTCAGTTCTTTCTAAATGACATTATATCGGCTTTGTCACGACAAGCCGAGAAGAGTCTGCAAATTATTCCCAAGTGCAACAAACACTCCAATGTCTGAGGTGGAGCACCTGAACAATTAATGTAGAAAACCTGAAAAAGAATGGCAAAATGCATCTCCAAGTCGTTTTCCCGAAGGAGCTCCTGAAGAAAAATGTCTTTAGGTTTTCACTCCACAAATTCCCATTAAAGCAAACCAGCCACATATTCATCAAGTATATGAAGAGGACAGGTGGGGGGGAGCAGCTGTTGCATTTGGTTGACACAGATTAAAGCCATGTGCCAGCAGGGACTTGAGTTTCAGGGACTGGACCAGTGGGGCCTGGCTTCAATCACTGTCCCACCAAGCTTTTCAGCTCTTCACTGAGGCAGGGACACCAAAGCCCAGGGGAACACCCTTCTCTCGAAACGTGTGCAGAACGCTATATCCACAAAGAGACCTTTGAGTGTTTGCATTCCCCGATGAGCATCCCCTCTGCATTTCACTGGCGTTATGGTGTGTGGAATTTCCTTATTTAGGCCTTAAGTCATTTACCGTGAGTAATCACAGTGAGCTGTGATTTTCTGGGTCCCCCTAAAATGTTGCCATTGGATAAAACATTGTGTCAGTCTCTCCTCATTTGTTGTTATGACTTCAGAGCAACTGTTATTTTAGACACACGTAATATCATGAGACCATCAACTGCCATATATGTTACTGAAAAAGGTTTACATTTTCCATAGAAATTCTCTGAATTTATGTACACTAAAGGATGTACTGTAAGATCAAAATCATAAAAATAGGTTCATTTTATGTGTTTTCACTACTGCAGCTGAATTAGTCATAGGGTAAAATAAAATTGAATGCTTTTTTATTGTTCGTGGGACATTGTTTCCCCTTTCCCTGCACAGCTGCCACCGAAAAGTTATCTCAGGAGTAAAATAGCAAACAACTAAATGTTGTGCCAAAACAGCATACAGCTTATCCACACACTTTAACAACAGCTGCTATGCTTCCAATCCCATGATGCCATTCTCCAGTCCCCTCTGACGATTGCTGTTGTTTTGGTGGTAAATTGGATTCAGCGGGAGTTAGTTTACAGCGGAATGCACGACACCAGTGCCATCGCTCGTCTGTGACGGTGTGGACTGGTGTCAGAGAGAGCGAGGGCGGGGTCCGACTCTGACCGACACATTCCTGTTAGGAGCCACAGGAGTCCTGGAGCACTGGGTGGCCGTTTCATTAGAAATAAAGGAGTACTCAATATTAAAGCGGTGGGGGGTGGGTGAACTGAAATGCCACTCTCCCATGAACCTCAGTCACCCGTCTCGAGTACACGGAGAGCCTGCTCAATAAAGCTCTCCTAGACTGATGACAAAGGCAAAAAGTTAATTGAACAGTGCTTTCCCACGTTCGTGATGTTACAGACATTCTCCTCTGAGAACAAAACCCTCCCTCCTAGAAGACACTTTCCCTACTCCTTGTTTTATCATTACTGTCATCTGATCACACGTAATGTCCAGTATAGCGCATGCTTTATTGCTTACGTGCATTAAAGAGTGAACAACAAGCAAATAATAATATTAATCTGAATGGGCATGATGCTATTGCACTACAATAATATCCATCAGGTGCCCCAAGAAAAAAACACATGACTGGCATTTACTTCCCTGGTGTAGTTTTTGTTATATTATTGACTTTTTTGCGTATTTTATAGCATCACAAAAATGCTTGAACCTCAAACTGAAACTTTTTAGTATACGGCTTTCTGTCCACTCTGTTGCTAAGTCACAATTGCTTTGTAAAAGGAACAAAGCAATAGTGACTTATCCTGCCTTTGAAATGATTCCAAAGTGCTATTTTTGGCAGATGCATTTTAAAATAAGAGCTACCAAAAGCAGACTATTTCCTGACAGCTGTCTTTGATAAAAAGGATCACAAACCAGCTCAGGGCTTAGTCATATACTTTACTCTTTCACAATACCAAAACAGTTTAAACTATTACTGCAACACCAGAACCATTTTAAATGAGTCTTTACATAAACTCAACACTACAGCGCAGAGTCAGGAATAATCCAGCAGATAACTCACTCTGAGGTGGATAGAATTGTTTAATTTTTTCATACAATTGCGTGTCCAAACTGTAATGAGATTCAGTAGATGCTGTATAAGAGTTTTGGAGTGAGGGTGGGTTAGTGTACTGTGTGTGGCTCAGGCCATTCATTGTTACCCCAGTTGTTTATGAACTGCAATCCCAGAAACAAGGTACTTTTACTGCCTAAGAGAAAACAGGCCACAGCTGCTACAGCCTGTATAACGCAGGTAATTAAAATAATGCGTGTAATAACACAAGTGCGTTCCTTAATCAACTGTGCACGCACATGCATGACTTCTGTTTGCTGTGAGTGCAGTTTTCTGCCAGACTAAACACACAAGAGACGTCCTTTCTAAACGCTTCATAACATTGTTCTTTAGCCACAATCTGCTTGATTTACTTCTTCCTTACTCCTACTTGGCCAACCCCATCACGCTTATTACAATCGCTAAATATAGCTTAGGGCATACTTGCTCCCCACAGCCAACCCATTGTATTTCCTTTATTTTTAATATATATATTTTTTATTCCTCATCTGCAGACTGAGATTCCAAACCCGAGGCATCCTGTGACCTGACCAGACGAACACGTGCATCCACGTTCCCTGCTCTGTACGTGGTCATACAAAGACTAGAAATGGCACAATAATATATGTATAATATGTATAATGCACATATAATTAGGTGTATAATGAACATTCATGCACATCTGGTTTCTCAGTACCATCCATCCATTTTCTATACCGCTTATCCAGTTCAGGGTCGCAGGAAGCCTGGAGCCCATCCCAGGGGGCACAGGGTGCAGGGCAGGGGACACCCTGGGCAGGGTGCCAACCCACCATAGGGCTTTTCATTACCATTACATACAAATCATATGAGCAAATTTTCTCACTCTATTCTCATGACACACTATTTCCCATATATCAGCCACAGTTACCAGCCTTCACCTTGGAAAGCTATGTAAATTTCCCAGAGGGGAAGGGGGTGTATTACATTAACAAGGTCAGATAGGATCATGTACATGTCAATCTTCTACATGTCAATGAAAACAGCATCTAGAAAGACAGGAAAGCTTCCAGGGGAGAAAATTACTTAAATCACCCTGTTCACTGTCTTCATACTGAAACCAAGGCCCTTAAAAGTCACACCAGATTATATTCTGGATATATTGACCTTTGCACATTTATAATCTATTCCATACGTGGAAGAAATGTGCAACGCTTCACTGAGGAAGGAATTGGAACTACCAATTACTCACTTAATTACGTACATGTTGGTGGCAAAACCAACTGTGGATGTTCAAGAAGAAGAGAAAAGAACCCTTGAGCAGCAGATGCCGATTCTTACATGTCCACATTTAAGCGTGAGCAGAAACCGCGGGAGACAAACACGTTACTTGATCCGACCCTTGTGATGGAAGTGGGCTGAGCCGAGGACGAGACCACATCCAGAAACACACTGTTTACTTACGGGCATGGCGTCGCAGTAGCGGGCCCGCACGTCTGCGGAAAAACTGCCAAAGGAGTAGAGGAGGGCACTTCCGCGGGTGGGACGAAAGAAAACGTGGGTTCAAGGCCAATAATCTGAGCAGGGTCTGGTGTGAAACACGCGTGACTGAAACATTTGTCACCATTAAATGAAAATAAACATTTTGAATCCAGGAGTCATGGAAATACAGGTCAGCTCCAGAAACCCACAGCTCACTAAAGGTTAATTACTAATTAAAACTAATAAGAAGTGTTACTGCTTAAAAAAACTGTGTAAATTCAATATCTGAACTTTCTAATTTTTTTTTTTTTGGCCATATCAACTTGAGGGCAACACAAACATTTTAATGATTTGTGATGCAGTTACATTTCTGTAAGCTTGGAATGCTGCTTTGGATCATTTACATAAGGTCAAAACACATATTTCCATTCACAAACTCTGAAACTGCACACAAAACTGGACTTTTATACATTCACATTGAACCTTTTTCCAACTATGACCACTGCAGTCTTTTAAAATGAAACTTATTAGGTGTACAGTGATCCTTGGCTTTGAGAAGAAAAGTGCATTTCATGAGAATGTGGTGCAGTCTTAAATGACTCCACGCGCGGCAGCATGAGTGTTCTGCTGGAGCGTGAGTGGGACTGGGACCTGTGAACACCCCCGTCCCGTCTGCGGAAACACACGTTTGGAGCCAGAGAGCTGACTAGGTGCTTGAGTAGGCAGGCTTCAAGGAAATGATAAAACAAGCAGAGATAGGTCAGAAGGCTCTACTCCAAACTAAATTCTCCTTGGTAAGATGTTTACTGAGCAAACAGAATTCAGTGGCGCATTTACAACAGCCATCACAGCATTTTGCATTTAGCTATTATATTTACTTTTATTCTGTAGCCATCTCAAATTTCAAGCAATAACATTTTAGAGCTCCTTTATTATGGTAGTCCTAACGCTACATCTGTTGTCTTATCCTTTTAAATTAAGAACTCCCAGAAAGACCCACTTATATTATGCAATATAGACATTAACTATTTAAACTTTTTTCAGTAACGTGTAGTCCGCACTGTAAAACACTTTGGCTACAATGTCAAGGTCACTCACATCAGAAGTACCAGAGCTATAATGTCAGTTTATGGTACCATAGACGTCTCGTAAATGGCAAGTAACCTCAGAATCTGAGGTATGTTCCAGCAGTTTTTTGCGAGTGGAAGAGTATGCCTACTCATGTTCCTTTCAGAGACCACGCAGAAGACTTACCACAGCTTGGCGACAAAGTGAAGAGATGCTGGCGTGGCTAGCCGAACTTCAAGTGATATCACAGTCCAGAGGCAGGCATTTCCACAACAGACGCCGCTCTGGTGACAGCTCGGCTCACGTCGAGGACAGGGAGCCAACAGCCAAGAGAGCAGAAGCGTTTATCACAGAGAGAGTGCCGCAAACATCACGCCACAGACCGTGAGTCACAGACTGCGGGCCAGAGAACTTCACACGCACCTTCCCTTTCTGAACCTGAGAAAACTTTGTGCCAGGGAGACTGGAGCTGGAGAGAATGTGATGGAACACATTGGAACGGAGGGGTGGAGGGAGGGCGGGGGGAGGAGGGGTGAGAGAGAGAACGAAAGAGGGGGAGAGATGGAGCAGGGAAAATGGGACGAAAAACTGAATTGTGAAAAAAGGCTGCTGAGTGGATCACGTCAGAGGGGTGTAAACGTGACCAAAAACAGAGTCCATTCAGGCTGACTGAGCTATGTGTAAACATTAGGAATGAAAGCTGTTTAAAACAAAACTGAAGAAAGATTTGTACAGGGGTGGAGGGGTGGGCAGAGGGGTAGGGAGAGAAAATAAAAAAGCCCTCATTTCCTTTACAGACATTGTCAAGTGCTGACAGGAGAGGTAAACAAAATGTAGCACACAGCAGCTTCTGTTTAACGGGCGAAGGAGATTCCTGGAGTTAACAAACGTACGTTTCAGCTAAGACCAAGTCTTGCCTCATTCTTATGCTTATCAGAATCAGAATCAGAAAACATTTATTGCCATATAAGTGAAGGTGATTCACATTACTAGGAAATTGCTGCGGTGCTTGGTGCATACATAGAGCAACACAGTAACGAACAG
>JABJVR010005834.1:0-13100 GCA_025773905.1 Chitala chitala | reverse complement strand
TTGTTCATTTTAAGATGGTTTGTGGAATTTGTCGTGTCCCCCCCCCGTTTCCCCTGTTTACATGACCCGCCCCCCCCCCCCCCCTTACTGTGAAAAGTGTTAAAACAGACCTGGCTTTTTATCCTTGTACTGTCAGGCTCATTGTTGCCTGGAGTGCCACTCTAAAGGTTAAATATCCAAATCTTCCCTTACGGAAAAGCAGCCTGCGTTAACTATAGACTGTGCAAAGCAGCAATTAAAAAATGTTTAGTGGTATATTACACATAGTAGGTTTATTATGATTCGTGCATTAAGTCATACATTAAACTTTACATGCATTTAGAAAAAATATTTACTTCTTGCATGAGCCTGCTTTAGGTTAAAATGATATCACTGAAGGATGCTTTAGAAAGTGGGTCTTTTTCCATCACAGTGTTCTTGAGAGTACAATTTAAGATGGTCTGTAACAGCAGATTGTACTTCTGTGGAGCTCTTGTTTTTTTCTACGTTGTTCCCAAGGTGATCCTGTCACCCATAAACATTATTTTCGGAATCCCCGCTTATTTTGAGCATCCCAGTCAAACGGCACCTGTCTTTGCTGTCTGTGGCCCCCAAAGACACGGCAGGCGGGTAGTGATTAGGAGGAGGGGTGCACTGGATTTGCACAGGGTTTAAAAAAAGAAGATGGAAGCGTAGTGCACGTGTTTTTGCTCTTTGCCCACTGGAATTTCACCCGGTTTGTGTAAATTACCCCCAGACCCTGCTCTGCTTGGGTTCTGACAGCTTTGCGCACACAACGTGTTTTAGTCTGCCCACAGTCCCAGCCTGAAGAAGTCATTGAGTGGTATCACATTACACTGCTCTTATTTATGGCGGGGGCTGGGGGGTTAGGCCCGTGAACCTGAATGCATTGCTGCTTTTGGGTGTTGCCTCACACAGTCTGGGACTTGTTTGCTTACTTTCCATAACTGGTGTAAAATTCAGCTGTGTTTGGTAAGGCCCTTGCTGGTGACCTGTGCAAAGGCCATGTGGTGGAGCTCTGTGGGGGTCAGTGAGTTGGGGGGTCAGCGAGTGAGTCGGCCTTTAGAGGCCTTTGTACAGAAGTGCTGATAAACGGTGGCCTGTTTAGTCACCTGGATCCTTAGAGCCTGATCTCCTCTTGAGGTCCATGTCACTTCTGAACTCTGTGAGAACAGTTCGGCCTGCCGTTACACAGTTGGGGCCATACCTGAATTGCTACGGGTACCACCTTGATCGTGAATCCATGTTATATCTTTTGGTGATCCTGTCCCTTTTATTACGTTTCTGCATACTGAATTTTTCTCTAAAGCTATCTGGAATACCGCAGGTTGTTTTCTTGAATTATTATAATTTGAATTGTGATTTTTCTGAATTCTAAGCTTGGTATATGACAACCATGTTTGAAAGGTGTAAACAAAAATTAGTGTACCTAATTTTTTTTATTTTTATTTTGAATCTTCTGTGGTGGGTTGGCACCCCGCCAAGGGTTTCCCCTGCCCTGCACCCTGTGCTTCCTGGGATGGGCTTCAAGCTTCCTGCAACCCTGAATTGGATAAGCGGTATGAATGAATGTATGAATGAATTTTGAATCATTGAACAGATGAACATTTTGGTTGACGCAGATTTAAATTGCTCAAAAACACAATAGATACCTCCTTTATGTTGACCAGTTCACATTAGGATAATTTTATTAGTCACTTTACCAGTCGGTTAGGAAGCTGTCCTCCGAAAGCTCAGCCTTCCCCCTCTATAGATGCATTCTTCACTAAAACAGTCATAATTGGCTTTTGTTTTTAGGAGTGCAATGGGTTTGATTAGTAAAACTCTGACCTAACAGCCTGCGATTGTGCCATTTTTTAATTTTTATTTTTTTAACTTACAGCCTTGCTTGATAAACATGCGTGGACCCGAGAATCTCTATCTAGACCCGTGAGTGGCATGGGCCCAGGATGTGAAGAATACGAGGCGTTGGCCACAGTCTGTCAGGTCTTCCACATCCTTACAGGTTCCTGATGGGAATAACCCAATCGAGCATACCTCATGTGGAAGGGCTGGGTGATGCATGCCTTCAGAGCGGCCCGTACTGCTTGTGCCACTCAAAAAGCTCGTTGTTAGTTTAGGAGAGGAGGCACAAACGGAAGCCATGACTCTACAGAGGCACCTAAACTCATATCCTCCTTGTTAACATAGCAGCTTTGGGTGAAATAACCAGAGGGTGCTGGGTTGTCCTTGTGGACTTGTCTCATCGGTTGCCAGGAAGGGGCTCAGGAGAGAGCCTCACGATAAGTCCGGAATGTCATATTTCTGACCCTGCAGGCCTGCCTGCCGTGTGTCGCGTTTGCCTCGTCCTGCATTTGCTGCTGCTGTAGCTCAGTAGTGAAGGCTTCTTGCGGAAATGCTCAGAATTTTTGATGGAATGTGTAATTTAAGGACAGTCCGAAATATAAAGGCCTCAGTCATACTGTTTCCATAGAAACGTTTTTTTTCTGCTAACATTCTAAAGACACTTGGAATGATTTTTATATATTGTCAAGTGAGAATTTAGAATGGACATGTCAGTTCTTCAGTCATGATCATAACTAGATACAGGAAAGAATGTGCATTTTTATTAATTCTTAAAAATGGTCCAAAGTACAGATAGGGAAAATCTGAAATGGTCCAGTTTTATTGTGTATCAGAGCTTTTCCAGGTTCAATCAAATATTGCACTAAATGCCGTAAAGAAAAAGTGAGTCATAATTATATTAATGTCACAAAATTAAGTTGTTAAAGTATTGAAGCTTTTTGTTAATGTTCTGTCTTCCACATTTTGTGAGTTTATCATTAGCGACTACATATTGATCACATTTTTATTTCTCAAAACATTGATGTTTAATACACTTTAGTACATCAGGCTTCAACTTGTGTGAGCGACTTGAGTTTCACTGCTTTTACTACTTTTTAAGAAAATTTTAATAACCTTAATTAATGCATATGTTGACACTTTGCACAAATACATCACAAAAACAGCAGAAAGTGGTAATCACAAATAACTGAGTGCAGACCATGAGTATTAGGACTAGTACTGATCTGAGCATAGGCATGTGATTACCCATCAGGCACTATGGTGCTTTCTAGTCAATAGAAATTTAAATGTATGAGCTCACAGGTATTCTACCTGGTGCTTGCTTATGTACAGGTCTAAATTTTTATTATATTTCATTATATTCATGGTCTGGATATGTGAAAAGAGTACAAACGATAAGGTCCTGATGTATAGATTGTGTACGGTGTTAGCTAAATGTGTGTACTTAACCTCTTACCGGATGCTTACTTAAGGTTAACCATCTCAGCTGGTGTGCATACTTTGGGACAGATGAGACATATGACATATGTGGGTGGTCTTTTTCAGTGAAGGACAAACAAGAATTAGTGAAGCTCTGTTGTGCCAGTTATTTTTTTCTGCCTTCTTTTTGTAGAGAATCCAAAACTGGCAGAAAAATGTTTTCTTTATTGTGCAATATTGTAAATTATTCCCAGATTCTCCTTAAAGTAAGGTCATGGAGATATATAAACATGTGAGGTGATAATGATAAAAAAACATCTGTAAAATGAGATTTAAAAGGTTTTTATGGAAGATACAAAATGTTTAGGAAAGTTAAAAGAGTAGCATTTTGTACTGGACAGATGCAGTCTTGTAATCGGGCACCTTAGTCACTGTGACTAAGTTTTAACGGAAAAATGAGATGTACCTGAAACATAGTTTTGGTAAGCCCCTCAGGTGTTCACCTACTGTGTGTCCTAACACGCCTCTCGGAGAACGGTGCAATTAAATGCCCTGAGAAGGAACGACATGCTTCAGCCTGATGAGCAACAAATGTGCAACGATCTGTCCGATTTTCACTGCGACAGCTTGGTGTGAGTTAGAAGATCATAATGGTCAGGTGTTTGACAAGTGAACAAGAAAGGGAAGGATTGTGTCACACTAAGTGTGCATAGCTGCGGCTGCTGTAAGTCTCATGCAGAAGTACAATGACATGCAGAGGTTTCATTGGAGTTCTGGCAGTTGGGCATTTTATTATAAACATCTGCTGCTACGTGATGCTTTGTTTAAATCTTACTTAAATGTTTTCAGTCCAAATCAAATTAAAGTTTCTTTCCAGTTCCTCAAAGTTCATTGTAGGATTGAAGTTTAATGGCAGTCATTAATGGTTAATGGTTTACAAGGGAAGAATGGGCAGAATTACTTAGTGGTAATTACTTTGAATTTTCAACTTGTTTCAAACGGGGTTTTGGAAAGGCAAGGTTTCGGTTTGTCTTCATTCCCCTTGATGGGGAGGGGGGGGGGGTTACAGTACCTGTTTACTGTTTGTTTGTTTGCTTTCATTGTGCCTGTTTGTCTGCACAACAACCCCAAAACACGTGATACTTCAGGTGATACTTTGTAAGCTCAGGTGAGCCCCTGTACATGGTCACCAGTCTCTGGGGTTTCTCACATCATGGTGATGCATCACTTACCTGTTCTTTAATAGTATATTTTTATATTTAACATTTACTTGCATTGAGAGGAAGAATTTTGATCTCTGTAGTCTCTGCATTTAACTTGAGTGTTCTCACTGACAGTGTTTTTAATGGTTGTGGGTTTACTCATCTTTGGTTTCTCCATTTCTATTAAGTCACATGCTTTAACATTCTGAGAAGTTCTGCAGAACTCTAGCTTTAAGCGTGTAATCCAGAAGTAAATTCCTTCAATTTCACATCCGTTCTGTGGAACAGTAAACATGAAAATGATTTTACAGCCCGTGGCACTTCAGGTGAAAGTGTTTGCTGTGCTAGTAATACAGGAATAGGTGATCATCGCATGAAGTAGTGACGGTAAGTTAGTCACTGTATAGGCATGAGCCTGCCAGGAAGCCCTCTTGCTTTCCTGTTTTCTTTTTCCTTCTGTCCCTACCTAAAAGGCAAGGTCCTCTTGGTTCATTTTCCTGTGTCTCGGCTGAGTCACCATGTCCCAATGTGTCACCGGGCAAGACGACTAGGCAGGTGGTGTCGATTTAACGGATGCAGGACACGTGCCAGCCTCTTGCTGCTCCCCATGCCGCAGAAAAGGGGAGGGGGGGGTCGATGATAGTTTTTCATCTTCATTCAGTTCAGGCCAGTGTGCAGGAATGCAGACCCCCCTGTTTTGCCTTTCATGATGTGTCCAGAAGTCATGTGACATACCTTTTCATTTTCACCCGTGCACATGCATGTCAACAAAGCTGAAATGATGTTCCTGTCAGCTCACCAATGTTTTCCACAGTCTCACTGTTTTGTGAATGTGCCCCTTATTGTATATAATAATGGTATGGTTTTGTTGTCAAAACGTTTATGAGATGGAATGAAGCCAACTAGTATGAAAAGGCCCTTTAATAAAAGCATATTTAATGCTAGGCATCTTCAGAGCTGAAGGTGTCCTTTTTTCAGTTTTCCCTCTTTGTGCACCTGAGCTATTGAACACTTTAGTTGCTTTTAGCCTCACAGCACGTTCCATCGTTATGTAATGGGTACAGGTAGGATTAGTGTGTTCTGTAGACCAGATAGATGTGAAGGGTGTCAGAAGTGGCTCTGGAACTGGAGTCTCTCATTATTTGCCATCCCTGCAATGGGCAAAGCTGCAAAAACACATCAGAGCATGCAGGGTGTAATGATCCATGATTAAGGCTTAGCGGTTCACTAACGTTCCACTGAAGGTCGCCTTGCAGAGTAGCTGATGCTCAGTGATTGATTAATGCAGATATTACTTCTCCTTGTGATGTGATCACACTCGCCCAACTCCCAGTCAAGTACACTTTTTTTTTTTTTTTCTTTTCAGTCCAAGTTTGGGAGCACATTAAATATGCACACAATTAGTGTTCCTCACATTATAAGAACACGAGAAGTTGCATAGCATGGAGGTGTTTGTTCAAGCTGTGTTCAAGCTGGTACTAGTGCTGTGAATGTAAGGGTGGGTAAGTGGGGTTTAGTTTGGCTCTGGCTCTGTCGTCTTTAAAGTTTTCCTGGTGTTACTCTGAAGTGGCATCCGTTGTCTGTGATTCCAGTTATATAAGCGGATTTGGTGCTGCTTTGTCAACGGGACGTGAGTAAATGTGCTTATGCTTTGGCAGGAAACACGCATGCCTATTTCATGGCCAATAAGGGCCCTGATCCACTGAAATGGTTTCCAGTGTCTAAAACACAAACCATTCCTAGTGTTTCCACCAAAAAAACAACCGATGCCCTTGCCGTAAAATTAGTTCCCAGCTGCCATCAAAACCTTCCTGGTCTGGAACCAGGAACCTGTGAAGTAAATTGAACGGGACAAGCTGCCCAAATTGTTCTTGATTAGCAAACCCTGTTAGTATCACGGCCAGGCGTTTGAAACATTGAAAATGTTTAAACATTGATATCAATATTTTGAAAAGTGTTTGAAAAAAATTTATTGTAGTCAACTGATAAGTATCATCACCGTTAAAGAGGAGAAAAACAGTCAAATTAGTTTAAATGCTTTTTGATTTGGTAAATAGGTTTGCAAAAGAACCATGTCATTGACTATGTCAACCTCTTTGAACTGTGCGAAGACACTGAAAGAGATGTGCAGGAATGTGAAAATATTTTCTTAAAGCTACAGCCAATTCCTATACAAAATCCAGTCCGTGTTTATGTTTCCCCTGGGCAACAATGTGGCCCTGAAAGGTGGTAGAAGCACAGGCTGGTCCACAGTTAGGCAAGTTCCAGCACTGGAACCAGCGTTGGTAGAAAAACGGTATTAATGAGTTTTATGAATTTTAAAATGGAGTGTGTAAGGTATGAAGAGCACAGGTGTTTCTTAGCCCTTGTATTGTGAGTCCTTGAGTAATGTAATGTTGTCGAACTCTGAAGCTTCTGGGTCTTACTACAACCCAAACCCTTTTGCACCCAGTTGATGAAAGTGGGGTTTTTAAGCACAGAACTGAGTTTGTGTAGGAAGATTCAAGATTGCCATTACAGTGTTCAGATTGAGATTTTCTCCATTTTTAGACACGGTTCAAACCGAAGTGAGTTTATATATCATGGCCTGACTTTATCCAAGAGGCTTAGAGGCAGAATACAGACATGCTCATGTTTATCAAGTTTCTCATTTCATGGGCGGATTGGAATCTAGATGATGTCTTGTTGCTATAGGGATGAATTTTTAAAAATACAGTTATTTGTATTTGTACATTGCCATATGTATTCCACATTTGAAGTCCAGGTCATTTCAAATGGATTTGTCTTTGCAGCAAAATTCCCAGAAACGTTGCGGTTTTTATGTACTGATGTAAAGCCAGTCACAATGCAGGTGTTCAGTAGAACTCTCAGCCTTGAGCGCCAGACTGTGGAAGACGGTGACGTATTTTAATACAGCAAGCGGGCAAAGCAGCCTCCGCCCACCAGTTACTACAGAAGATGGTTTAACAGGATTACAAATCACAGAGGCTTTCAGTGTCTCTTCGTATAGTAAATGGACTGCAAATGCAATCACTTTGTATACTTTATGGGTCTCTTTCGTAATAGGATTTCCTTTTGTTAACAGTGCTTTTGTATACATGAAAAGAACATGAGAGGACTAGCATGGTGTGGTTTTGCTTGAGCCATTTTGTGGAAATTACATGTGACCATTGCTGAAATGCTGGTACGAGTGCAGCCACGGGCCACACGCTCAACGTGGGAAGGCATGGTGTGGTTTTGCTGGTCCGAGTTCAGTGTGGAGTTTGGTAGTGGTCCTTCATAGTTCACTACACACTCTAATGCTGGCTTTGTTCACCATCAACAGGAAGTCTAACCAGCAGTCCTTTTGTCCACAGCAAAGCTGGCTTCTCATTTTCCCCAGTAAAAGTGATGGTCTGGTAGCTCTGTAAATTTCTTTTAGTGTGTCTGAGAGGTTTGATAGACAGTGTGTCAGGCAACTGGCTGTACGTGTTCCCATTGGTGAAAAATCTGACAAGCTTCTGTGAATAAACGGCTTCAGTAACTATATGTTAAACATTAACATAATGCACGACATTCTCTCTTTAATGAAATGGTGTTTAATACGATATCCCATCATTCACCAATCTAGATGCCATATTTTTAAATAGACTCTGACTTTAATACACCTGAATACTTTGGTTTTTATAAGGGGGGAAAAATGTTGGCGTATAGGCCAACTTGTGTTACATTACAGATGATATGTGGAGAGTCAAACACCTTTGTAATTTAAACACTGAAGTCTGTGAGAAATAAATCATGGCAGAAAGAAACCTGGCACTTTATATCTCATCTGCTTTTTTTTTATTCTGAATGAGCACTTGTGAAATTGTTCTCTTAAGAGGACTTGTGTTTACACTTTGCATGTCCTTTTATTGCAGAAACTGGCGTGTAATAAAATACGTAGTAAATCAGTTTAGTCACACTAAATTATTGTTTTGAATAGTATTGCCTTTGTCTCCTTCAAGCATCAATAATCCCTGTATTGGTGTGGGCAAGCAGAGGTTTGGCAGCTAAAATAAGCAAAAGCAAAGTAAGCCTGTTCTTTGGTGTCAGCATATTGTAGAAGAGTGGCTGTGTGGATATGAAACTGTTCACATCCCCCTGAAAGAAGTCTGATGGGCTCTACGCAACACTGTGGTACGGTCCAGGGTGTCTGGTCCCATTGTGGTACGGTCCAGGGTGTCTGGCCGCAGGGTGGTACAGTCCAGGGTGTCTGGCCGCAGGGTGGTGAGGTTCAGTCCAAGGTTCTGAATGAGCCATCGTAGAGACGCTTAAACGTGGCAGGATCAGTAATTGCCTGTTAATATGCAGGACATGTTTTCCGTAAGAAGGACACATCTTGTCCCCTGCTGCACATATGAGGTCATCCACTCTGTGATCGGTTCCTTTTTGGATGGGTTTTTTGTGCAGCGTCAGTTTGGCCACATTGAGCGTCACAGGGAACATTTCTGGAAGCTGTTGAGAGTGTTCTGTCAGGATCCCCACATATTGAAGACATTTTTCTCCAGCATGGAGAGAGGAACCAAAGAAACATCCAGCTGATGAAGTCTTTCCTATCATCTCCTGACAGGGACATCCGTTGATTGCAATCAGGCGCCGATACAGATCGATGGATTCCTTCGGCAGTGAGAGCCACAGAACCCATGTGGGCCCCACTTGTTGCTTTTATGCTCCATAAAGCTGCAGAGCGCAGCTGTAAAAGCTGAGCAGCAGGTGGCGCAGCGGTTAATATAGTACGTAGCACATTCATGACACCAAGGCTGTAGGTTCAGGTACCAGCAACGGGAGTTCACCTCAGCTATTCGGCTGCAGGACGTTCAGTACGTTGCTAGCATCTTGTGCATTGACAAATGTTGAGACATCAGTGTTTTCCTGAAATATTTCAGGTGTATGTAGCTGGAAAGGCTTTAACTGGGCTGTTTGTGGGTCTTGACCCATCATCTTTCCTGGAACAACAAGTATAAAAAATCCACACTCAAAGACAAGTGGCCTGTACTCATTCCTTTGTTACTCACTGGGCTTACTTACTTCTGGAGGAAATCGGCCATGTCGATCATCTCTGCTGTTTAATCCCTAAGGCCTGAACAGAATGAAACGTGTGTGCGTGCGTGTGTGTGTTTTCAACATAGCTGTATAAGATACTTCACAAGGGCAGAACCTGAAGAACTAAATACGTTTCAGGATCATTAAACTATCTGCATCCCTCCACATTTTCATCTAACTGTTATTTTTCAGGAGTTATTGCTTTGTTGAACTTTTTGAACATCCTATAAGCAGATATGTGAAGTTTAATAAAATTTCTTTCAAAATTTCTGTACTGATTTGTTTACTGTGATTAGCAAGCATGGTTTGTGCACCTGCATGATTACATCCCATGATGATGATGATATTCATTCAGTCATATCTGACTGTTGGCAAGTCTATGAGAGAGAGTTTTCCATAAGAGTTTTCTTGGTGAAGTTTTTATACGGTAGGTCACTGGCTCTTTCCCCAGCCCTCCCCATTTACCCTGGCCTGGGCCTGACATGTAAGGTTCACATGGCTGGGTAATCATATGATAGTAACTTTTTATTTTTAGTATGTAAAAAAAAATATATATATATATACATATTTCTTCAAATCAATTGACTTCCTTTTTACACTTGACCTGGTTATAAAGCTAGTTTTAAGTAGTTACTTAATAATTTGTTTTTAATTATTTTATTAACTAACTTTTCAGTGATTTAAGCACACATCCTCAGTGCAACATAAGGGCTCACCGATCAGTTAGACAAATCAGCTGAAACGCATGCTACTGCCTTTCCAGTAGCCATCTACAGCAGCAGCAGACTGCATATGCATGCACACTAACAGTTTGGTCAAAGTGCACCTGCTCCTTCTATTTTCCAATAAACGTGTTCCTGAAAACCCGCCCAAGCTAAAGAGCAGACCTGACTGACGCTCGTTTTGATGTGGAGTGTATCAACTGCAGGGATTGTCTCTGAGCTCGGTGTTCAGGTTTGAGCATGCGTACCACTTGTGCTTATCGGTGTTATGTAAGACGTACCAGTCCACATGCGTCACTTAAGAGGATTTGGAAAAATACATTGTTTAATAGAAAAAAAAAAACAAGCAAAAGACAATCCAAAAAATGACAACCCCCAGAACGTTTTTTTTCCTCTATTTCCTAAATTTAAAACGAAAAAGTTGCGTCACCATTTAGCAAGTTTTACCAATTATCGCAGTGACAGAACGGTTTGTTTCAGTGGTCTGGATACAAGATGTAATTGTCAGCGGCTGGCAAGCAAAGAGGCACGGAGAAACCCCCCCAGGGAGCATGGGGGGTGCTCCTTTACCGTACAGATTAAATTAGGGTGGGCGCCGAGTATATATGTTTGCTTTTGTTGTGCTCGCTCACGCACGCGTGCACACACACTGCACTCCCTGGGAGATGTGCGGCTGTCGGGTGGTGGGGGGGGTTGTTTGCATCTTGCTGAAGTCAGCTTTGGAGTCGTGTGATAATGGAAATTTTACAGAGACTGTACAGAGGCCGTTCATTTTCACAAGAAAAGGGTAATTAAGAGATGGAGAGGGGAAAAAAAATCTTGTTAACATCTTTTTAAATATTTTGTTGTTTTGCAGATGCGTAGAACTGGTTCAGCTCTCTTCACCCAAATGTACATCATTGTACCTTCCTGGTTATAAAATTATGGTATGAACACAAAATATTTTGTTAATTGAGAATACAGGGAAGGTCTTGTAGTTGCAAAAGTGGCAAGTAGACTGACGGGTCGGAAGCCTCAGTGGGAGCTTGAATGTGTTTCAAGATGCTGGGCCTGAACATATGAGCATGAGTGTAAGGTACACAGATGACACCCCCTGTTAAGTAACTCCTAAGATTAATAGTAGTAATAACAGGCTGCACGTGAGCCTGCTGGCCCCGGTCCCGCGTTCGTCCCAAATTGACCGATGCTGATGAAGGGCTTGGCTTTTGGCCCCTGATGGTGACCGTAAGTCACGGAGCGTGATGTAACGGAATAATGGCGGAATGTCGTGGGCGCCTTTCCAGCCGCTGCTGGGGAACAGGCTGTTGGACAGAGTCACTTTACCTGACCTCACGCTGGTCAGAGCCAGCGAGTTTTGTACAGTGCGTGTTCAGTTCAGATGCATTGCCTAACACGCGTCTGTCTGCTGTTCACTGTTTGCTTTTCCACGTCGTGGCACACCCCTGTTTTCCCATCTATTGCTTTTTGCTGTATGGAGCGCAGGACTGCAAACATGATGTGTGTTAGAATTTTTTCTGCCCATGATTGGTGTGGTCTCGTAATGGATGGCAGGTGACGTGGTGGTTAAGATACAGAAGGGGGGGAACATGTTGAGGAAGTGAGCAAGGTGGGTCATTTTGCAAATTAGTTTTGTAAAATAATTAACAAAACATCAGAATTAGACACCCTAGGTCACTGGTTGTGAAAATGTCCACAGAGTAAGAGGACCGTGGTATCATAGCAGTTTTGGCGTTCCTCGTCCTTCAGAGAGTGTTTTTCCTAAGTAAACATGTGAGCCTTGGTGAGATGTTGTGACCACACTTCACCGCAAAAAAAATGTAGGGTGTTCCCTGGCGTCTACTTTTTTTTTTTTTCCTTTCCACTTCACGTACCTTGAACAAATTTCCATAGCAACATGCATAACATCCGCAGTAATAAAGTTAAACAGGCAAGCGGAGTACCAAGGTGGGACCAAACCGAAACGCTTTCTGCCCTCCCCAGCCATCTCTGGATGCCACCCAGTTCTTTGGTCAGCGCTCATAACCAACTTTCAAGCGGACACAGTGACTGTTTTCTGTTTGTTTATGTCCCAAACGCTCATGTTTAGATTCAAGCAGACATGTAGAAGAGGAGGATGAAGGCTTCCTTTATTCTGACAGCTCTGGCATCTCGGCTGTTGTCTAGTCTTACATTCTCGTTCTTCATCCCAGACTGTGCCTCACCTCGTGCCCATGCCGAGTTCCCATCCTTGTCCAATTGCCCTGGCGTCACACACATCAACCCTCTCCGACTCTCTTTGTTTACATTTGAGTTTTTGTTTCTTCTCACATGGCCATTGTGCTTTTGCTGTTTGTTGGAAAATCAAAAGCACACTTGACTGGGCTCCTTTTAAAATGTTACCTGGACCCTAACTAAGAACATACTGCGAACTACACCTTTCTCTAAGGACTGGTCATGTTTTTCAGGGGTGAATATAGCCAGTTTTGTTGCTGAATGAGATTTTGTCTTTTTTTGTTCATGCTACATCCTTCCTGGACCAGTGATGACATTTGCTCATTGGCTGGGCTGTAAGCATTTACTGGTAACAGCTGAAAGATGGTCACTGCATGACCATGCATTCCTTGGAAATCTCTTTGGTGTTGGCCATAGTGAAGAGTTTGGAATCTGGATTGATTGATTGCTTCTATAGACAGGTGTCTTTTATACAGGTAACGAGCTGAGAGGGCTCCCAATGTCAGCTCGTTACCCGTATAAACTACACCTGGGAGCCAGAAATCTTGTTGATTGATTAGGGGATCAAATACTTATTTCATTCATGAAAATGCAAATTAATTTATAACTTTTTTGAAATGCATTTTTTTGGATTTTT
>JABJVR010005833.1:0-13101 GCA_025773905.1 Chitala chitala | reverse complement strand
ATAGAAAAAACTATAAAAAAGAAAAGAGGGGTGAGAGCTGCTGTAACCGGCTGCTGCTCATGCGGCGCCATCTTGAAGAATCTTATATAACTGTTATTATGATTATGAGTATAGTATGTGTTTGTACAATATAACTAAAGAGAAGTGTTAGGAGAAGTCAGTCAAGTAAAGAGTAAGGCATGTTAAAGGATGCTGCACTGTCAATGACTGTGTATGTGTCAATGTAAGAAGCCAGTAGTATTTAACCTCGGGATTGTGTGTCATCAGGGGTCGTCTCCCCTCACATGCCTTGTTAGGCGTTCCAATCCTAAATGCTCCCTTTTGTTTGCACACTCCGCTCAGTGTTTATACTTGTGTCTTGTTTTGTTTAGAGTTTAATGCCATTATGTAATGTTGTCATCCACTCACATTCCTTTTGTGTTTGCTGTTACCATTTTTACCTTTTGGAATGTTTCTTTGCTTTCGGGTTTTTGGGTGTTCGGTCTGTGGGATTAGTCCCGTCTTTTTGTGATATTGGGTTTATGATTGAATGCTCTATGTTCATATACCTACTGCAATATTCCAAGATTAATGCTGAAATTTGTAAAGGCCTCTGTAAAATGTCTAAGTTTGTGTAATTAATGTTGTGCTACACAATGATTAGATAGGTTTCCTATTAGTGAGCATCAACTAACATTTCAACACTGAGGATTTGAAGTTATAAGGTTTTAAATCTAGTGTATAGTTACTGTGTATGCTTTCAATAGAAAGGTGATTACTATTACTATCCTCACTATAAAAGTATTAATTTTATGACAACTTAAATCCTCAGTTACTGTACATTCAGTGGATTACAGTATGGTCACTAAATAGCATAATGGCATGATTTAACCTGTAACTGGAGATATGAACATGAAATGTACATGTAGCAAATGACGTTGACATGAAGCGTACCTGTGGCAAAGGATTTGGCAATTTTCAGTTAAATATTTTCAGTTAAATTCAATTAATTTTTATTAATTTAACTGAAATTTAATTGAATTTTAATACTGTGACTTTCTCAACAGTTTTGCTCTAAGGTGCTTAACGTGATAACGTAATAGCAAACACAAAAACAAGTATACAGTTAGGTCAGGAGTCTTCATAACATATATGTGTTTGTGTGTGTGGGAGGGGGTTGTCTCCATAGAATGAGTGATAAACATGCAAGTTGGCTCTTAGCCCATGTTTGTGGGTTAAGGTGTCGGACCTCAGGGCCATGCTAGTGGTGTCAACAGGAAGGTAATGTGTAACTGAGTGTAATGGGAACTGAAAGTTCAAAGATTTAGCTCTTATTCAACAGCTGCTGTCAAACCCAAGTGTTTGACTGATGAGAACAAGGTAACATTTTCCCTTTTAACTCTATTTTCCCATCTCTGCAAATCCTGGAGACATTGAATGGCTCTTCAATTTTAAGAACGATCCCCTTTTAAAGCCTTTTGGAGAGTCTCAAATCTCTTATCATGTTAAATGTTAAAGAAAATGTTTTATTTTGCCTGCAGCAGTAGAACTGAGTGTGTATCAAGTTGGTTCTGGTTCCCTAATGACAGGAGCTAAATGAGTCTCGAAGTTGCCATAATGCTCAGTAATTGTGTTGAGGCTTCAGTCCTCTGAACAATTAATGCCACAGAGGTGCTCTCTCTCCTGAGACGATGTCTCAGGTCCCATACTCACTTGTGTTTTCCTCATGTTCAGAGGCATCCAAAAAGGAAGGTTAAAAAAACAGGGGCCATCATTACCACACCGTCCTTTGTAAGGATTGCCATTTTACGCTGCTTTGACAGCTGCTAGCCCATCCCCTTCAGCCACGCAGAAGACCAGCGTAGCACCGCTAGGGCCTCCACAGTCAGGCACATTTAATTCAAGCTCTCGTTTGATTTTGAATACCTGTGTCCAGTGAATTCATGACAGTGATTTAATAAACCGAAATAATTGATAAATTTTTTTGGGTTTGCTTAATTGCTAGAAAATGCAAGTGAGTAAATTCTCAGCCACCTACCTACATAGACTAATTCAGAAATAGAAGCAAACTGATTTATTTCACAACAGCCAATTTTTAATGGGAAATAGGAAAAGAACATGTAGATTGGGGAAATAAAGAACGAAGACTGTGTGATGTGAATATGACTCAACTGCTGCCGTGTCATTGTGCTGCCGTGTCATTGTGCTGGTCTACAGAGAAGCCTTAGTGGGGAGCCACATGTGACACTTTTCCTTTTTATATGCCGTCATACTTTTACAGCTAATCCGAAAAGGGTTGAATTGGCCTGCACTTCCAGCAATGGAATATTATTATTATTATTATTATTATTATTATTATTATTATTATTAATAATAATAATAATAATGTCCCATCAGTCAAATATCTTTTAATTTTGCTAAAGGGGCAGGAAAGGTATTTTTTCACTACCAAACAAAACAGTTCTGGGTGTGCTTGACACCAATTCAAATTTTTGTTAATTGACAAAAACATGGCTTACACCCCCCTGACTCTATCCATCTAGTTGTAATAACTGAAAATTTTACATGAAGCTCAGTTTGTGACATGGAGGTGGCTTGGTAGCAGTCTTTGATGAGTCTCTTAAAATTAAGACAAAAAAATTAATGACTTTCAGTCATTTAAAGCCATGCTGTTTAATACGGCATCAGATTCATCTATGTTTGTACCTGTAGTACATAAACCTTTAAAACAACAGATATCTTTTATTAATGAATTTGGTGATTTTCTGTCCGTTCTGATACGTAGTTACTCAGAGATAGTGAGATGTTCCTATCTCTGCTTGATTATACAGGTTGTGCTTGTTATGCATGAACACCAGCCTACATACATGGACATATGTTAGACTTGCAATTATCACTAGTGAAATTGATTTAAGTCACTTATGAGCACCTCATTGTATTGAATGCGTCTTGATCACTTTTGAGATTTGACAGAAAGGATTATGGTGATATGCCACCTAAATATGGATAAATTTACAGATGCTGTGATAATAATGACATCACACATAACTATAATACAGTGGTTAGGAAGGGTCTAAATGCTATAGCCTTATTAAGACCTAAAGGGGTTGGAACCAACAGAGGCTGTCCTAGGTTTAGTGAACATTCGCAGGTTTTTAAACAGTAACCTGTGGAAGGCTGTGTGGTGACAGGTATTTCAGCGAGTGTGGGCTGCTTAAAACAATGTAAAATAAAAGCACTATTTGGTATACTATTTTCTCTGATTAATAGTCTAAACTTATTGTACAGGTAACCCCCATGGACATGGTAACATTTCACAGCACAGGATCAGTTTAAGTACTGTTGTCTGTTTGTGTGCCAGGTCAAGGGGTACATCTCTCTAGGCTGGCAAAGACCTCACGTCCATGATGTTGCGCTGGGGTCAGCAGTTTTAACACAGCATCCTGCTCAGGTATTGCCCACACTGGGTACCAAGAGGACATGTGGGGAGAACAATTAGAAAGATGAGCCAGTACAGAAGTAAGGGCAGTGAAAGAACACAAGGGTAGGTGCTGAGTGTACCCCCAAACCAGCAGCGGCCATTAAAGGGAAGTATATTGTATGGGACAACTAGGTGAGACTAAAGCAATAGGTCTTAGTTAGAGGAGGACTTGGCATCCCATACGTAGGCATGTAGACTGTGCCATAATCTAGGGGCTCAGTAAATAAATGCTGTAGATGATGTATATGTATGCCAAGCAGGCCTGCATTCTGGATCATAATGAACGATTTGGAATGTAGGTATTTCTCAACTCTAAGTATTCTGTAGCTTGACCTTTAAGTGCCTGATATCCTTGTAAAAGAACCTTTAAATTAATCCCTTGCTTAAAAGGAAGACAGTAGGCTATGGCACTTGTATGGTCAGACTTTCTTCTCCCACTAACACTTCTACCTGCTGTGTTTGGCTGTGTTGTGGTGTTTAGTGAGCTGTGTGTATTCCCAGATAGTAGAGCATGGCGATAATCTAATCTCCTGTGTGTAAATCCAAGGACTATATGATACAGGTAGGGCCCTCCTTAAAACAAGGTTTTGTTTTTGATGACCAGCTTGCAAGGCAGACTGTCCATAAGTACGACTTCACCTTACTGAGTAATACACTGTACTATACTATAACATGCACTTATACACTGTGTTTGTGCTACAGTACAGTATAAAATTGATCATAAATGAGAGAAAGACATCAAGAGAGATCTATTTAACCTTTATTAGCTTGTGCTACACTCACATGTAAACACAACTGTAGTAGGGAAACGAAGGCTGACAGTTACCGTGGAGACTGATTCCGCTTGACAGTAGTATTGTTGTTTGAGTACCACAGCACTGCGACGGTGGTACACAGTGATGCCATTGGCTTTACGATTGACAGTCACAACTATAAAAAAAAATGTGTCATGATTCAGAAAGACAAGCCTGTGCACGTACTGGCAACGGTGCCACAAGATGATGTTACGAAGGAAAGCAAGAGGAGACGAGAAACCGGAAACGAGGAATAGGGACTGATGAAGAAATGCAGACTGGGAAAGCTGTTTTTCTTATGTGCCTTACTGGTACACATAGACACATGGATGTTACTATAGGGGTACATTGTAATTATCACTGATGGAATTGATTTAAGTCACTTATTAGCATTAATACTATACATGCTTTTGTATAGAGGGGGGCCCCAGAGGTTTTTTTCTCCACACTATGGAGTTTTTGGTTCCTCTCTTCCGTTGTTGTCTGGCTTCATTCATTTGTATTAATTCCTCAATATCTGCAGTTTCTTGTGTAAAGCGCTTTGAGGCACATTGTTGTGAAAGACGCTATATAAAAATAAATTTAATTGATTTGAATACTATTACAAAAAAACGTTCAGTTACCACTTGGACCATGATGATCCTGTCATTTACATGCAGCTTTTGTATGCAGAAAAGCTAAGTGTTAGGCTTGGCGATGACTGGACATGAAGGTAAGGCTGTTAAGTCTTTTTCAGGATTTCAGACCAGAAACAGAATTCCAGGCCTTTTCCCCAGTACTGGTTTACAACCATTCATTAAACAATAAAAAAACAACTTCCCAGTTTACCTATTTCAGATGCAATGGTTTCAGCATATTGACAGTTGGGAACTGGGATTAGATGGAGCCTTTGATTTGCTTTTTGTTAAGCGTGCACAGAGGAAGCACTGGAGAAGTTCAGATCATTGGACATTACTTTGTAGACTCTGTTTCACAGAGGTGAGCTCTGAGTGGATTATGAACAGTGCAAAAAGGAACATCAGTCACACCATTAATCAGTGTTGCTCAGTGCTAGTTTGTCTGTCCGTGTTTATTAACTCACACAAAGTCTCTACATATTAACATGATGGAAGTGGTGTGTAATCAGAGTGATGCTAGATTTTTGCACTTCTAAGTGTTTTTTAATCATTACTCATGTTATAAAAGTATGGTTTCATGAACACACTGTTACTGTTTTTGTATCATTTGTATGTACCACACAGAGAATTTAATGCACTCAGTAAATTTTAATATGATGATAAAGTTTAAATATTTTGTATAGCATAATTTATTCTAATGACCTGTCATAAGTGTGTCTGTTTCCACGTTTTATGTCCTGCAGTGTATAGTACAATATTTCACATTTAAAATCACTGTTTTCTACTTTCCACACACTGTTACTGACGGGCACAGAGAGCTCTGCCTCAGGTGAGCTCTTCATGTACTTCAGTGGACCGCTCAACAATATCACGAATAAATGGCCTCTTATAACTAAATGTGCCAGATTTAACACATTTCCGAAAGTCAGGCATATCAAACTTTGGAACATGAATCATAATAATATCCAGTTAATGGCAGTCTGTAATCCTGCCTAGTGGAATACTGATTAAGTACATAGTAAAGCCAAGTTGCCAGGAAACATTTACGTTTTTGTTGTTAACTCTCATACTGTTACGTTGCGGTAAGAAGGTTGTTAGCAGGTCAGTAAAGGATATAAGGGTTTACTAAAAGAATGTGAGGTCATGAAGCTGCCACACCATCAGCAGAGCTGTGATATCATGAAGCTGCCACAACACCATCAGCGGAGCTCTCAGTGTTTGGCATGTGGACACTTTGGGAACCTGGCTGTGGGCTGAATGTAGACAATTGGCCCCACTGCTGCTTAAGAAAATGGAAACTTCTTCAGAAAGGCAGAGATAGCTGTTGCGTTTCTGTAAGTGCCCATTTTGTTTGTCAGTTCTGAGAAAGTTTCAAGAGCATGCTGGTCCATGGGAAAGTACAGGAGCACAAAGCAGTCAATCCAAGCTCCTGAAATGAGATTTTCATGTCTGGAGACGTTGTGTTGTTTTTATGTGTTTAGTTATTCACAACATAAACTAAGATTCAGAACAGTTGTTGTTTGTGTGCCTTCCACGATCCTTCGTTTTCAGTAGGTGGCCTTTATCGGCTCTGAAAACACAAATAAGGCTTGTGTGGTAACTGAGAATCATCAGTTTGTTTTTTCATTTTGCAGAGGACAGCTGGGCCTATATTTTAGTAACGGCTCTGATTTTGTCTGCACCTCCTGTCTTGGTCTTAAGTCTGTTTCCCAATTTAAAGTCTGAAATATTCACAGGCTCTCGGTTGTTTGGTGCTTCCCTTTCACATTCACATGATGCTTTCTTAAGATGGACTGTGAGAGCACTTCAGACAGGTTTTGTATACATCTCCATCCCACAGTTCAGACACAGGTTTTGTACACATCTCCAGCCCACAGTTCAGACACAGGTTCTGTACACATCTCCAGCCCACAGGAGCCTTTGCCTGTCTTTTGTGCATTTGTTGTGAATGCTGCTGGGTGACTGGGTGAAACTGACAGGCCTTGCATTAACAAGCTGAGTCCCACATGTGGACTGTCGGCCCACCCTGGGTTCATGGTCGCCTTTGAGCTTTTACTCCTACCCCTCCCTCTGTCCAACATCTATTCGTCTGTTACTTCACAAGGTCAGCGTTCCTCTTCTGTCCCCTAGCAGTGCTCCACTGACCCACTTTGCTTTAATTCCCTGACTGATTTTATTAAACTAAAAATGTGTGTGTGTGTGTGTGTGTGTGTGTTTGTGTGTGTACGTGCGCGCGCGCTTATGTGCATGTGTTTGTGTGGGGTTTATGGCGCAGGGTGAGGAGGCATGTGTGTATGCGTGTGCGTTTGTGTATGTATGTGTGTGTGTGTGTGTGTGCGATTATGTGCATGTGTTTGTGTGGGGTTTATGGCGCAGGGTGAGGAGGCATGTGTTTATGCGTGTGCGTTTGTGTGTGTGTGTGTGCGTGTGTGTGTGCGCGTGTGTGTTTGTTTGTCTATTGGGGGTTTGTGATGCTGTGTGAGGAGCCATGTGTGTATGGGGTTATAGAACAGGGTGTGAAGGTGTGTGTGCATTTTTGTGTGTGGGGTTTGTGGCACAGGGTGAGGAGGTGCAGGTGCTTGTGTGTATGGGGCTAGTAGTTTGGGGTGAGGAGGTGCTGCGTGTGGAGAGCACAGTGGTAGGAGGGGTTGGTGTTGGGAGGGGTTTGAGAGCCTGAGTGATTTCCTGCCACTGCTGCTGTTGCCATGCTCTGCAGCAAATTAATTTGACGATGTTATGTAACCGTGATCATCATCCTCTTTAATCACATCATCAGCTTGTGAGCAGCCAGAAACAGGGGGAGATTTTGCCTAAAGGAAGCAGAGGGCTGCAGAAACAAACAGGCGTTTGGCTGGACGGCTTGGTGGAGATGAGGCTGCTCTGCCTTCTTCACAGTACATTAAGTCCCAAACTCAGATGCCTCAGACCCACAGTGCCTTATAAAGACCATATTTATATTTCATTTATTCATTATTTATTTATTCATAAATTTTTAGATTCGTTCATGCCTGACGGCATTGCACCATAACAAGATTTGGAGCAGTGTCAAGCAGGAAACAGCATCCCTTAGCTTCACCGAACAGGAAAACTGAACAAGGCCTTTCCGTAACTGCTGCTATAACAAAGGTCTCATCATAACAAAGCATTTCATGATCTTTTAGCTCTAACTCATTTCTGCAGAAAAACTTCACACAAGAAACCCTGAGACATTTTGTTATAAATGTTATAAAGCCAGCTATACATCCGAGCCTATTCATGCAGAACTTTAAAGTCAAAACTACAGTTTAGCTGCAGTTATTTGAAATGGTTTTATACATGTTGTCTCTATCTAAGACCTTGCTGATGGTAAGAGGTGGTTTGGTTGCAGTGTGTCTTCCTGCTAAGAGCTTGCTGATGGTAAGAGGTCATCTGGTTGCAGTGTGTCCTCCTGCTATGAGGATGATGATGGTGACAGGTGGTCTGGTTGCACTGTGTCCTCCTGGGAGAGTATTAGTGTTTAGATCAATCAGTATTTGTGATATGCAAAATTTTGAATGCTCTGTTGGTAGGTGAGTTCTGACTTTTATCAGGTTTTTTTTACAGTGGTAGCTAAAAACGTAGTATTAAAGGATTATGGCCTTCAAACTGACGCACTCAGGGGTTTTAGGCCAATGCAGTATGGAATTTAGTCTAGAATTGATAATTATTACCAACTAAAATTTTTTTTTCGCTTCAGAAACAAAATAATTCCAGTTTTATCGTATTAAGTGTCAAGGATTTAATTATGCACCTGTGTCAAAAAATATGTGCTAGATATTTAAGAAGTTGTCTTGGTTTTCTTTTTCTGAACACAGAAAATCAGAGCCACCTATTTTCTCATACAGGGGTTTTTATGTGAAACTGTCAGTGTAAGTGTCACACCGGAGTGTGAATATTACTGAGTAAGGCCATTGTTATATCCAGAGAGACAGGAGAGTTTAAAAGGTGGTGGGGGGGCAGACTGTGAGCACAAGGGTTTGAACTTAAAAATGTATCCAGCTATGCATAATGAGGCATTTGTCATGATTTGGGTTAACGGTTAGATACACAGGTATTGGACAGTTGTTAAATCGGTATCCTTCATCACATTTACAGCTATGTGTGGCTAATTGGAACGTATATACTTTATGTCTGTTTTTCCTTTTCCCTCAGAAGTTAAGGTCCCTATTTCACTTGCCATCTGCACTCACGGTTGTATCAGTGCTTACATTCAAAGATGCCACAAATAAGCACTATTGTTACATGTGATTTTCTTGGGGATTTAAGTCATGGGACATTTCAGGGAAACATGGGTGTGAAGTACACAAGAAATGAACGATGCGTGAACTAAACTCCATCACATTTTCAGCTCTTGATCTTGTTGCTTTTTCCAGCATTCCCCAGTTGAGAAATGAATTTTACGCTGACAAAATGTCATATGGTTGCTTCAAATTCTGTCTTTTCCAACTAATCTGGGATTTACTAAAGAGTTGATCCATCTTCCCAGTAATGTAAATGCCTATATTACTCTTAGGACACCTTGCAGAATGTTTATGATGATATCTGTACTTTTCTCTCTGCTTTTTCTGGGCTCTCTTCATATCCTTTTTTTTCCTCAGAGTCAAGTTTGATTGTTGAAAACACATTTACATGTTTACAGTTATACCTGCTTTCACTTTTTTTTTTCAAAAACAGGAAATTATGCTTCTCCTTGGCAGTCATTGAGTACTGTAAATAGTCAAAATAGCCATTTTGGCTTTGAGTAATTTAATTATGAATTAACAATATTTTGAAAACTGTTGCTTTATAGATTCCTACAAAGTAAATTATTCAGTATAATATCACAATATTTAATAATAACACAATTTTTTAAATTAAATGTTTAATAATAACACAATTACAAATGATAACCATAGGCTCTACCAAATAAAAACCAGCTGTCTCTTTTGTTGTTAGAATGGTGCCGTCCAACCAAACTGGCTGTCAGAATATTACTGTCATATTGGTTTCATATACTGTAGATGTATAAATAAAGAATAGTGTGGGTAGGCAGTTGTAACGTTTGTGCTTAGAAAGCAAGAGAAGCAAGGTCAAATGTGCAAAAGGGAGGCTTGAATAAAGGGCAAAACATAGGGTTAAAGGGGTAACAAAGGCTGGATACAGCCAACAGGGTACAAACAATAAGGTAACCAGGAGAACAGAGCCAAACTACAGAGAACACAGACTACAGGCAAGCTTTTCAATCACACACAAATTACTTCTGCTACAAAGCTACACCAACCGGCCAAGAACACACTGAAGCAGGGGCATTAACAGAGACTACTAATAACAATTAACACAGGGAGAGCAAGCTAACAAGGTACTAACAATGATGGGGATAGGAGAAAGGGTGACAACTAGGGGACACAAAGGTCATTACAGGCAGGGATGTTACAGCAATACACAAAAATTAATACTTTGCCTCTAAGACATAATGGTCATTGTCTTCAAGAATAAATTGTTTTCAACATCTCTGTTGCTCCAACTAGGCAGTTCTGATACTTTAGCAAGTGAAATATCGTGGGAAGCATTTATGAGTGGCCAGGTGGCTCAAGGGATAAAATGTGAGGCTAGGATGCAGAAGTCACCTGGCTTGAATCACACCCCAACCAGCAGGTGTATCCCTAAGCAAGACACTCAGCACTAGCTACCTGGACTCTGAGTAATGGCTATGCCCCCAAGGGATGGGATAAATGCAGAGAACTAATTTCTTTACGGTATTAATAAAGTTCCGTAAAATAAACATTTTTAGCCTGCTTCCATTGTACACTATGCAGCAGCAGGATATTCTCTGCCTTAGAGTCACTTACTTCGGCTTTATGATTCCTTATAATGTCACCTCTAAAATGCAGTCATCTCTCACTTTCTGCGAGGGTTTGGTTCCAGGACCACTCGTGGATCCTAAAATCCATGGATGCTCAAGTCCCTTATATAATATACCATAATATTTGCACATAACCTACGCACATCCTCCTGTATGCTTTAAATCATCTCTAAATGACTTATAAGACCTAATACAATGTAAATCCTATGTAAAAAGTTGCAACAACATACGTTTGTTAGTTGTAACACTGATTGCTTTTGTTTAATGAACTAAGAGAGAGATACATAAAACATACTGTAGAATATTTAAGATACAAATGCATATAGAAAATGCAGAGAAAAATGTAAATGCATTCTCTCTCTCTCAATGGTAGAAATCAGATTTTTCTCTTGATAACCCTCTTATGTAAAATTTTTGATTTGCACTTAGTTCAGTCTGTCAATAAGGAACCCACAGGTATAGAGGGCCAACTGAACAAACAAATTTAACGTATACCATATTTGTATAATTCTGTTCAATTTGTTCTTATATAGCATTCATTGCAACAGGTTGCCTCATGGCACTTTACAGAAATGAATAAGAATTATTGCAAGGCATTAACAATGGATGGAATCATTAAGTTAAAGTTAAGTTAAGTTAAGGGGGTATGCTGGGTGTCAGTGACTCTAACCAGTTGTCCATCCGTATGGGCAGAGAAGAAAAGCAGACAGCGGTTCGTACATAATGCACACTGTAAGCAGTAAGAAACAAACTACCGGAGGTACACTGGTATGAACAGGAGCACCAGCTGTGGGGCCTCTGGGAAAGCTAAATCAAAGACGCAGGCCTTCAGTCAGGATTTAAAGACTGAGATTGATTCAGCATCCTGTAGATAACCAAGCAATCTATTCCATAATCTAGGAGCTCTGTAACTAAATGCTATGGTCTACCACCAGTACTTTTCTGTATGCATGAAAAGAAGGCCTGCATTTTGAAATTGAAAGAAACAATCTAGAATATATAATTTCTCTTATATATGTATAAACTGTGTTACTAAAGTGTGTGAGCATACCAGTGACGTTTATTCAAGTTGTTTGTCCAGAGTGTAATACACTAAATCAAAGAGACAACATAAACATCATTACGCAGAGAAGAAAATTCAGAATCTGAAAAAAGTGTCCACACCAAATTCTAATCATCTAAAAAAGTAGTCAACATTGAAACGTTTTGTGAATTTGTAATCTGTATGTGACACAAAAATCTTGTCCACATAACGGTGTCTTATGAAAAGTGCAATGAATGGAACCATTTTACTTTGTAAACCAAAATGAGTAACTGTCAACGAAACACTCACCAGCCACTTTATTAGGTACACCTTACTAATACCAGGTTGGACCCTCGTTTGCTTTCAGAACCTCCTTAATACTCCATGGCATAGATTGAACAAGGTGCTGGAAAATTCCTTAGAAATTTTGGTCCATATTGACATGAGAGCATCACGCAGTTGCCACAGATTTGTTGGCTGCACATCCATGATGCGAATCTCCTTTTCCACCATATTTCAAAGCTGATCTACTGGATTGAGATCTGGTGACCGTGGAGGCCATTTGAGTATAAAGAACTGTTTGCAATGTTCAGGAAACCAGTTTGAGATGATTTTAGCTTTGTGACATGGTGCATTATCCTGCTGGAAGTAGCCAGCAGAAGACAGACATACTGTGGACATAAAGGGACGGACATGGTCAGCAACAACACACAGGTAGGCTGTGGCGTTTAAATGATGTTCAGCTTGGCAGATACATCTGTGAATTAAATAAAAGTTTTAAAAGGACATAGAAGTAACCATAACAATGATTGGAAGAGTGTAAATAAAAAGGTTTTCAATAAAAACTGAAAATAAAAAGAGTTTATTAAGTCATATCAGAACTTGAACAAAAGTGGCTCACAACAAGTTGAAAATGTCAGATATGAAGTTTTCAGTTTTTTATTTACTAGCTGCCCTTAAAACATATTTCAGTGTAGATCACACCATAACAAGCACAATTATCACACTGTTTACAAGCGCACTGAATGCTGGGACTTCAGATGTGTAACCAGGGAAACCAGCAGTTAAAGAAATGAAAGAGGACAGCACTCCAGTACTAACCGTTTTATTATATGCACAGACGTTTTGGGTCACAGCCCTTCCTCAGTGTGCAACACACCTCCTTTTTTTTGTTTACTGACTTTTTTTGGAATCAGCACACGTACCCACTTTATTTCAATTAAAATTTTAGACTAAGCATGTGTCTGCCTGTATTTTGAAAACCACCAGTTGTAACAATCCGGCTAAAGTTAGCAGGATTTTACCAATTTACAACGGGATGATTCTCTTGATGAAGCGTCTCTGTA
>JABJVR010005832.1:1952-13101 GCA_025773905.1 Chitala chitala | reverse complement strand
ACTGGTGCCTTGCCTTTAAGTGCCTTATATGTTAACAATAGAATTTTAAAATCAGTTCTGTACTTAACAGGGAGCCAACTAATAAATGGTGTTTGTAGAAATGTTTTATTATAATTGCTAATTACACTAACTTTCTGCCGCTATTTCAATGGTACCTCTTTATGAAGTAGAATGAAAAGATGGACTTTTTTTGGAAACAACATTTGACTTAAATTATGAATAGTTGTCAGCAGAGGATGAAGAGAAGGGGAAAAGCCAGGATGAAGCTAACACAATAAGGCAAACAGCATAGGATTTAAACTGCTACAACATTGCCACTGTTACATTGTTTTTTTCCTTGGCTTCAACTTTATGCCTACGACCGCATTATAGCCATGATGATATTCCGCAAAAACATCACTTTCTCTTATGTGATATTGCTTTAATGAGATGCATATATGCCAGATGGCCCCTATGTCGTTCTTGCTGTCCTATTTCATTTGAAGGAGTAAAAGCAAAAGTTTAAAATGTGTTATCAAGCTGCTCTGATTTGTTACAGTTTCCTGAGGACCTTGCAGCTCTTAGTCAGTTGCTTTCCTAAAACGCTGGACTAGTCATTTATCTCTGCTACCTCATCTCAGTGTTCTCCATCACTGCTGGTGTCTCTGTGGATACAATGATATACGGATAGTTTCTTTGTCCCCTTTCTGCCATTTCACAGCTCCCAGAAGCAAGAATAATCTTATTAAATGACTAAGAGCTCATACAGTTTGTTAACTGTCCTGGAGACCTCAGGTTTCCCCTCGAGGCTTGCCAAAGACAAACCTCACTCTGAGGACATCCCACTTTGACACAGGCTAAGGCCCTTAGGTGGAAGATAGCAAGGCTGCTATCAGAACTGTCAAGGACCTCAATGTCACCGCTGTAAAGACAGAGCCAGTATGCACCACAGGCTGTAAACACTGCGTGGATTGTGGCTCTTGAGAAACACATAATGCCTTTATTGTTTTTCAGCTGGCATGCTGTGCTAGAGTCTTCAGGTTTTTGTCACAAGGCCTATGTATTGCATCTATGAATGGCAGCTATATATGAATTTTACTCCCTGGAATAGCATGAATATATTGAAAGTATAATAAACAATTCTGTATAGGTAGATGCAAGCCCAACTCCCCTTCAGTATCGTCAGTCTATTTTCAGTGATTATATTGTATGCAGTATATTATAGTGTTTAACAGGATTACAGTGATTAATTATATAAATTCTTCCAATCATTATCGATCTGGTGATTTTACAACTATCATGATCAGTTTAATACACAAGGTGAAGTATACTGTAGATAAATTAGTGAAAAAATTTAATTGTGATTATTTTAATATAAAACTAAGATGAAATTCAAATGGAATTTGAAATGAGAAGTCATTGTAAGAATGAAACGCAAAATGAAAGAACTCGCATTTTCTGACCAACATGCATGAAATACAGTTTTCAGGAGAACTCCAATTTAATCACTTACCTATAAAAATTGCTGGCATCCATTTTCTAGAACATCAAACGGAACATAAAAGACACCCCTTGAGGTCTTTGTGAATGAAAATGAGCAGATGTCATTGCCTTCTTTGAAGACTGTTCTAATCTTGCATGACTCCCTTGTATATTTAAATCTCTGCCTTCTTTGGACAAATATTCTTTGTGACTGTAGCCTGACAAAAAATGGAGCCATCACAAAATATCTGGACTAGAGAAAATGCTGCAACCTTGCCCCACTACTGGTCCCACACATGTTCCCGCAACAAAGCACCGAGGCACCGGCGTACTGTCAACTCTCTGGAAAACGAGAAGGAAGAGTGAATACATATAAATATGTTTCTCTTTGGTTCTGTCAAACATCCAGCAGATGAGTTGTGTGTTTTTTTTTCTTACTCTGAATCTGTTAAGGTTCTGTATGTTAGGCAACAAAAACATGTCATAAATTCTAACAAAATATAAACTGTTGACTATGTAATGAATGTAACAATTCTACAGAATGTATTTCACAATATATAATTAGAACTGCATAAAAAAGAATCATGTGTTTTTAAATTGCCCCGTAGACATTTTTTGAGCTACACCACATTGTGTTTGCCCAGACTATTTTATTGTGATTCATAAAGTTTAAATTGAAGCATTTAAACAAGTTTCATACATGTAACTTTTGATTGAAATGCCCAACATCAAAATTATAAAATGGGAGTGAAGTAAAAACAAATAAATAAATAAAATAATTAGATTGTGCTGCAGGTCTCAGTGGTGTCTGAAAAGAGCCTGACTAAAAGAAGTGCACAGGGTTGGGAGATCTTGCCACAGATTATCTGCATGCACAAGTCAATCCAGCAAAGGTTCTGAAATGAAGTTTTATTAGACCTGCTTAATAAAGCTGAATGAGAAAAAAAAACTATAAAATTTTTAAACTTCTACGACATTTTAAAGCACGGACCCACAAGGCTTAGACATATTTTGACGTGAGAAGGTAATTATTGTCAAAAGCACGCTTTTTATCTATTTTATCAAAGCCTTTTAAGCAGCTTCATTCTCTCAGAATCTTCAAAATTGCACTGATTTTGATTTTATCTGGAGGCAATGAGCAGTCATCAGTATAGAGTAAGCTTTATTGACATTAATTAAGATATGGCAGTAGCTGTCTTTTGTCATGATTATGACTTTTATTATTTAACCCTTTGCTGTCTATAGAACATTAACTTTATCTCTTAATTTCAGAGAGATGAGTTGAACCCTGCTCTTCTCCCCAGCATACGGCTAGCTCTAAGGTGTCAGATCTGAGTTCAGATTTATTTAATCTGGCTGCACTTGATCAAGCCTGGTTGCTGCTATGGAAGCTCAGAAATATCCACAAATATCCAATAGTTTATAATACATGCAGCATAAATAAAATGTTTGACGTATTTGGAAACTACTACCATTTAAGTTCCTGTGAGGTGATACCTTTATCATCAAGATACTGCCGATGCTATTGTACTGTGAGTTAGGATCTACAGCATTCACTGTCTTACCAACATGGCTGTGAACTTACTATACCGCAAATGTTTAGTTTTCAAAGTACTGAAGGACAAAATTCACATGCTAGGAAGAGGCACTTGTACTGTGTAATAAGTAAGACTTGATTTGGATATTTCTGATTCAGCCTTAGTTCTTCTGGACTCGCTCATTCCTGACAGGTGCCAGTACTGTGTAGAATAACTGATATCAAAAATTCAGATGATTTTTTTGGAATGGCCTGGATTTTATGAGAGGGGCAATCTCCGATCTAAATGGAAGGAATCATTCATTTTTTTCTTGAAACATGTCAAGCAAATTGCCTGTCTGACAGGTTTCAGCCTTGTAATCTGTCGGAAGATGAACACTCTCCTGCACCTGTCTATCAGCTGGCCATGACCCAAAGTCTCGTCAATGCTGCATTTTCACATTTACATAGTCATCAAAACTCAAAGGCAACCAATTACTTTTAAAATTAAAAAGTTGTAAGTTCGGAATTTAAACGTGCTTTCATTAATCAAGGGGTTCTGTAATATCATTAAAACTAAAATGAAATAATCGTAATGAGGTAATTATAAACTGAATATTATTAAGTGCTTGTTATTTAGAAAATAATGCTATTTTAATTAATGACAGGATGCTAACCAAGCCTGACTGTGCCTGCTTAGTATTACCTGGCTAGGGCTCTCAACCTTTATTCACAGAACCAGTTAATTTTCTTCAGTTTTACAGACCGTTAAGTGTTGATGGAGCCTATCAGCTACAGACTGTGTGATTCTGAGGAATTTCTAGGAGGAATTGTGTGTTTGGCCAATAAATTGACTGACAAAAAAAAAAAAAAATGAAAATGAAAATTTTGTTATGCCGCCAACCCTCCATCACCTCCCTCAAATGCAGTTGGATGACATGAGTATGATTCTGGCTAATTGTTGATCCAGTTTGTGTCACAAACTCAAACGAACACACACACACACACACACACACACACACAATTATGCCCATGTCTCGAGTTTAAATAATATGTATACCCTAACATAATTTCAACTTTAAAATGAACAAAACTGCCATTAATGGTGGAATAGAAAAAATACAGTGGATCCTCAAAGAGAATACTGACAGCATTCATTAAGGTGTACTTTTGAATTGTAAGGTTTTTAATATTAACAGATGATGACCTCAGTCTTTTCAGAGCTCAAAGAACACAAGAAGATGCACAAGACCTGGATCATAACAAAAATACTGAGGTGTGGGTACAGTACAGAGGATTTGACCCTTTCTTCAGATTGGTCAGATGAATTGAAGGAGACATTCTTTAAGTTTGTATTATTGCTAAGAAACATCTAAATTTAGCAATTTAATGCAAAAATAAGACTTTGCAAAGATCTGTTGTCTTTTGTGTGTTTGTTGGTTTGAATAAACAAACTTTAATAATAAAACACTACAACTGGAATTCCAAACAAATATATTAGCTGATTGGTCCCAGTCATTGTAATCTAATTTGCTTGATATTGCAGAAATGTTCCAGAATTACAGTAAACCTTTCACACAACCAACTCTCGTTGATTTTATGTTAAATGTATAGACATTCTTTTCCCTGACTTTAAAAAGTATTACGTGGTATTACTAAAATTAGATAAACATAATCCATACATAAACATAATAATTAATAAGATTTTGAAATTATAATTAGTTATAATTTTACATTGTTCATTTGTAAAGCATAGTAAAACCAGTAATAGCACACGTCAGCGAAGCATTCAAAGAATATTGTAGCCTGCAAAAGAAAGAACATTGCAGCCTTCAGCAAAGTTACTCAGTGAACAAGGAAGAAAAATACAGCTCATGTATTTTATACACACCTACACCACATACAACTCCAAAAAAATTGTTTTAAAAACTTGAATTCGGTATCAGTTAGGGCCAGTGGAAAGGTCTTGTTATGGCTGCAAATGCCATTAAATGCTGTTTAGTTTGCCATGTGAAAATACAACAAAAGCTAGAAAATAAAACAAAACATAGCTACATGAAAACAACTGATTTTTAAAAATGCACACAAATTAACAAAACTTGTTAACATTACATATGGTTTCAAAATGTCATGGTTTTCTATTGTTAATTTGGGGATATCTTGTATTAATTTCAGATTAATAGAACGTTCATTATTCACTCATACATTAGTTGAAAGCATCAGTGTAAAATTTAAAACATCATTCACATTGACCATAGCATTGGTTCTAAGAAACACTGACTGCTAAGTGAAGTAAATTGCACGTTTTATAAGTCTGTCTTGGAAATATGTCATTTTATGGAGCCTTTGCCACTGAACATGGTACTAGGAGAAAGTATTTTGTATCTATAATACAGGCTTTGCTCTTGCCCATGCACAGACCTGTAATCTTTAAAGCCAAACAGCACATACTTCCCTGTGTGTTGGAGTGTGCGCTTGTACGTGTGATAAACAATGTGACAATGAAAGGCCACATATTGTGTTTTCTCCAGTCCCTGTGGAGAGAGTGTGAATGGTTAGCCCTGGGTGGTGCTATATCCTGTTAATGATGAAGGACACGCTCAGCCCTAATTCTCGCACATTTTGTGTTGCACAGCTGGCTACATGTTGCGCACGTGCCGGCATCCACCGAAAGCACCTCTCGCAAAAAGCAACAAAACTGTGCTGTCTTGTTCTACGTTGCCGATAAATTTTGCTTATGAGGTTAATTCCCTTTTGAACACTAAACAAATTTATATAATTTCTAGAGCAAATATGAAAGCATCTCTTAGCATCATGCCATTGTCTGAAGATGTTCATTTTATATTGTTAATTTGCTTTACCTAGTTAAACTGGTATGTTTTTAACTCTGCACAAAGACATTTCCCAATGGAATTTATTGTGGAGGCATGTAGAATCAGCTCTGGGTAAAGGAGCCCACTTTTCATACTCCTCTATTTAAATGTTTTTGTCTCACTTCACAACCATTAGTGTTCCAGAAAGCTTTTGTACTTTTGAAATTTTAAAAATAGGGTTGCTTGAATGCATCTTTTCTCAAACCATTTCTGTTTTCTATAGTATCTTCCTAAAATACTTTCAAAGATCTCTAAAAGAGAGAAAACGTGTTATTTGTTTATATGATGACACTTGAATGAAGAGTGAACGAAGCACTCAGTGTGTGAATTACCTAGCATCTGTAGTCTGTCTCTGTATAATGATAGCACTTCAATATAGGAGCTTATAATTTTTGTCATTCATTTAATAATGTCAATATTATTATTTTAATATGTACATTTTACAATGAACACACAAACGATGGTTGCTCATAAATTTTCTTTGTGGTGAGAAAAGGCATCTGTTTAACTAAGCAAAATTTACAACTCATTGTTTATTATTTATTTTTCATCATTGTTTACAATATATTTTTCCAACATAAATGTGAAGTATTATTTTATGGAGCAGTTAATATACACAGCTTTGGGTGCCTAATTTAATGCTGACTGGCAGTCATCTTCACTACAACAATTAATGGAAATACAAAATTCACAGTCTTCCTCAATGGGTGTGTAGTTTTATACTGACACCTTGCAGTGGACACAGTTTGCCTTATGACATGTGCTTCCTGTTCACTGAACTCCAAAACCACAATGAATCTAAAGGAGTGGAAGCTGACGGGAAAAAAACAATGCAAAAATGTACCTTTATATATCGAGAAAAAATACATAGTCAAGTTTACAAAATATAAAAAATACACATAAAAACATTAATATTACTTGTTTAATTTTAAGGAATGAAGGTTGTTTATAATAATTAAAATGCTTAATGCTTATAAACATTGATAACTTAATACATTAGTTTAAATACTTTAATGTATTAGATGAGTCTTGGAAAAAAAACCTTTTAAAATGTTTTAATAATGTTATCAGCTATGACAACCATATCAGAAAAAAAATGTATATATTATAAATGAAAACCTCATATGCTTATATGTACAATTAATTATGTGAAGTAAATCAGAATTGTTTGAATGGCTTTTTTTTTGCTTTTCTTCTGGCTATATTGTTTTTATGGACTTTTCCATTACGTGGACTTTTAACTCTGTTGTGTATGTCTGGCAATGTTAATGTGGTGTAATTTGCGCCCAATAAATGCAGCCTCTCCTGTCCTCAGTCTACTCCCAGACACAAATTATTCCCTAAATTGTTCAATGTTTATAGTCAGCAGTACACGAGACAGCTACCCAGGTAAATAATAAAAAGGAATGTGTTCCATCAGTCTCCAGATATCAGAGTGCAGGCTTCACACATACACCTCCACAGCCTGACCTCCGTGGAGAAATAAATAATTATTGAAATGTTTATTTCAGCCAGGCACAACATTCCATAATCTGAACACAGATTCATGTAGTATAAAAAGTTTATATTTACAGACTCCTCAGTATTTTTCATTTGCAGAGAATGTCGCAAGGTGATCTGAAGAAATGCTGCCAACATAAAGAGGTGAAAGGGTGGCTAACAGTCTCAGGAAGAATTCCACACCTACATATGCGTTTGTGCATGCATGGATGAAATCCATCCGTCCATAGTGTGGGAAGAGTAAACCCTGGAGAAGAATGATGATTCAGATCTGTAACAGAGAACGTTTGCAGCAGCTTTGTTACTGTTTGTCTCTCACAAAGGATATGGTCATAAAACAGCATCCTTAAGTTGTCTTTACCATTTTTGTCAATTTTGTAAATGTATTATAGAAAACACATTCTGTATCTTATAATGTTCTGAAAATGGGAGTGTACATTTAGTTATGGCAATGGGTGGGCAAATCAGTTAACATGAGGAGGAGCAGCCCAAGGTCTGCAGGGAAAAAAGGGTGACACCAGGTGATCAGAACTGAGCCCCAGGATCTTATTTCATTCATCAAAGCAATGATCAGCAGGGTGAAAGACAGTGAGGACTTATAAAAATTATACAGAGTAAACAGGAGTGAATGTCTGTAGCCTTAAAAAAAAAAATTCTTTTAGCTGATTAAATTTTTATCTTAACTTTGTCTAGTATTACTTATAGCATGAATGATATAACTTCAAAATTGTGAATTTCACAACGTTTTCCAAATAAAATTTTTATCCTACTTCTATCATGTACTCATCAGTAATTTATATTTGTCATATTAAACCACAAATATGCAGCATAGTCTCTAATCACAAGCTTAAAAAATAGAACATGTAAATTTAATTAAGTAGAGTTATCTGAGGGATTTCAACTGCTCTAAACTATTCAGTGTGCAGTGACAGAGTTGCACACTTGTCATTTATCTTGATTGGAAATAAGAGACAAAGATTCATGCACATCTGCCAAATTATGATGAATTATTTGTTTTTTGTATTAATTTGAAATAACTGAGCTAAAATATTTTTCATAACAAAACTTTTATGCAACTACAATACATGAAATTTCTATAGTGCTGCTTTTTCTTGACTGATGAAAATCTCACAGTAGAATTATGCTTGTTGGGTGGCTTTAGGCAGCAACAAAATGTTTTATATAATAATGTTGGATTTTGTATTTTTTGACATTTAATAATCACATTTTATAGCATTAGACCATGGACACAAATTTACACTGGAGAATTATTAAATTATTTATCAAATAAATGTGATTAGTGACAAAATAACTTTCCTGCTAATGTGTCAATGTACAAACATTGTAGAGACACATGACAATAAAAGAATACCTCTCCTAGACCAATGCTAATGTATCTTACTGCAGCAGTGAAAACTAAAAGTGCTGAATCTATTGTTTGTGCCATCTTTAAAGGTCGCTTATAAACAGCTTGAGTTGGACTGGAAAAGTGTGTAAATGATATTGGGACGAAGATTGATAGTGTTTATGAAACGCTTGGGGGAAGCCAGCCCTTCACTTGCCCCGCAGGCGCTAAAGCTAATAAGGCTTACAATACAGGCTGTGCATATGCTGACAAGTAGTTTGTAGTTAAAGCAGTTTATTGTACATGTGTGTTATTGTACAGTGTGTACGCTGTCTCTGTGCTTCACAACTGCACATATAGTCAATCATTGTCACATTTCAGCTTTTTCACCTTCAGCATTACAGTACATAGTTGGGCTGTGGAGAAAATACTAAAAATAATGAACCATCTTTGGACAAAGAATTTATGCTTCAGTTTATTATTATTATTATTATTATTATTATTGTTGTTGTTGTTGTTGTAGTTGTAACTTTTGCATTCTTTCTTCACCAATAACACAATATAACGTGCTATTAAATATTATAATTGTACAAATTTTGGAAATACATACGTACATACTTTCATTTTGGACAACTTAAGTAGTATTAAGATTACATTTTATTGTTATTGCTTTTTTCTCTTTTAAAGTCCTTCTACCTCCAATAATACAATTATTCATAAAATACTGTTGTCACTGAAAACCTCATTTATATGTAATTGTATTTTGTGCTGCCATTTTACCATCTTTTTTATTTTAATATCTTGTAATATTGGTGAGAAGTAAATTTAAAAAATATTAAATCTGCAGTCAAAGTTATGTAGAGAAAAGTATTTGAACCGCTTTATTTACAAGCAAATATTTTCATATTAGAGTGAGAATGTTTCTGTGTTAGGTACGAAAGGTATGCATGTTTAAGACAGTCAGTGAATGTGTATGCTTAATAATAACACACCAATAAAAATGATAGTGTAAAATAGCTCTTACATTTCTTTAAACATATTAGAAAGAGTAATTTCCTGCAACAACAAAAACTATTTTTACAATTTATCCACACCAATGTAAATGCATTTTCAATATTGATAAATACATTATACATACATATAAATCATATATTTGTATATTAATTGTTAAAATAAAAATAAGGAAATAAGTGTGTATATATGTACTTATAGATATCATTAATCTTGCTATAAAGACAATGTGCAAGCAAATGCTTGAGCACTGCAGAGGATTGTAAACAAGGTACTTGTCTACGACCGTGAATGGAACAGGTGGCGGTTTAACAAGCACCATGTGTCCTATTATCAGCCAGCATTCAACAGCGCCAGAGTCAGAGTGCTTGTAGTTAGAGAAAAGAAGAAATAAGTAAACGAAAAGCAAGGGTCAGTGTGTCACTGCATGTGTGAAGCAAGCTAACACGTGCTGAGGTGGCCTATGATGGCATAATACCTGCATTTAAACATAGTCACACATGCTGTTTCTAATCAAAGATAAGACCCAGAGGAAATGCACACTTGTTTTTATAATGGAGTAGCTTGTACTGTATATACTCACTGACATGCTAGCAAGATAACATGACTTTATCTTGGGAGTGATTGTTGAATTGCTTTGACCATAAGAATACTGTCAAAGGAAAACCATCTGACGTCTTTGTTACAGAAGCAATAGAAAAACTTAAACAAGTTTATACAGTGATACAAATTATTAGAGCAATGATGGCTAAAAAGATTGCACATGAAGCAAGTATACAGTGCATGTTCAATAGACAGTGGCCATATACTAACCATTGGGTATTACTGTATATAACCTTCCACTGGAGATTTCTCACTATGTTCACTTCAGTTTTAAAATGAAGTGACTAAAACTGTCAGTGAAAAACTTTGATAAAGATTGGCCTTCTTAGTTGTCATATGTAGGGCAACAAGGAAACATTTTAACTTTGAGCGGACCACTCATATATTAGTCAACAATATATTGTATATTCATTTAGATAGTAATTCAAATTAAAATCAAAATAATAAGAATCATACACACTAGTCTTTTCCAAGCAGTAATGTGAAAAACCAGTTTAACTATAAGAAAGCCAATGCCCAAGAGTAAAGGCAGTGAAATCAAGATATGTGAGGAAAAAAAAACTACTTAATATTACACATCTGATGTAATTATGTAGCACTCATTTCTAAATGTTGACTTTCCTTTAAAAAAGTGTTTAAGAAAATTTTCCTTTCTTACTTTTTAAAGAGCAGCACATTAAGTACTTTCAAATAACCATATAAAAAATTTCACTGAGCCATTTACAGCCCAACTGGCAATATTATATCACATGCAATAATAATGATAATAATAATAATAATAATAATAATAATAAGTTTTATTTATAATGCACTTTACATTTGAACCAGATCTCAAAGTGC